>PVKM010017538.1:0-25834 GCA_004027735.1 Carollia perspicillata
AGTTTAGTTTTGAACATGCTGTACTGGAGTTGCCTGAAAGATACCTAATATGATGTGTCGAGCAGGTGCCTGGAAATAAAAATCTGAGCTCAGGAGAGAAGTCCAGGTGTAGACACACTTGTCAACTGTTGGTATAAGGGCTATAGGAGAAGTTATGGGACTATTGTAAGAGCAGTACGCTGAGAAAGCAATGAGGCGAATGGGAGAAACAAGACAGTGAAGAGAAATGAGATGGGGCTCTGGAAGGGAGGAGAGGTCACTAGAGGACATTTGCATGGGGAGTGAGGGGTTTGGGGACCTAAGAGGGAGGAAAATCCTTCAGCAAATCATAAAGGGGATCCGATTCTGCCTCCTCCTAGATGCTCAAGTCCACCCTGCATCTTTAGAGGGGACAGTTTTCTTATCCACACTTGTCCTATAACATTCGCTTCTCTAAGAGAGGAGGATGAAGACAGCAGCTGGGCAGGGAGCTCCAGCTTCCTCCTGCATATGGATACATCGAGGAACACCTCCCCGCAAAACCTTACAAAAGCTCTGCATGAACAAACATCAGAAGGAAATCTAATATCCTTGTTTACGGGTTTCTCACCAGTGAAGCCTGATCTATCTAACACGGATCCTGCCAGGATTCCTCCTGCCTGCGCCATCTGCTCCAGTCAACAGCCTGGTCACCCTCTATGCTCACTTTTCTTCAGCCATCAGATCTTGGCACAAGCTAATCAATGTGCCTGGAACATCCCACTCTTTCCATAAAATTTCTATTGGTTTCTTCGTAAATCATGTTTCTCTTCATTTTCTTAGTATGAATTCAACCCACGGCTCATACCTACTGTCCTTTGACTGTAGACTTGGTCTGTGTCTGCCCCACCCCCCACTTTCTTGCATATTATTTGTCATAATTATATAGGGGAATAAGCAGATTTTTCTAGATAAACAAAGGTCTACCTCTAAGAATCAATATTGTATTTACTTCAATAGACCAATATTTATTGAGCACTTGTTACTCTGCTATATAACAGACTTTTTATTTATCTATTTATTTGTTTGTTTATTTATTTATGGAGAAGGAAAGGGAGGGAGAAAGAGAGGGAGAGAAACATCAGTGGGTGTTGGCGCTCATGCACTGGGGACCTGGCCTGCGACCCAGGCACACGCCCTAGACTGGGAATTGAATCAGTGACCCTTTGGTTCGTAGGCCAGCACTCAATCCACTGAGCCACACCAGCCAGGGCTATAACAGAGACTTTAAATAAAGGAAAGTAAACAAAGAGAAAGCATTCGTTACAAAGGCCAAATAATGAGTCTGGGCCTTCTTTAGGGGGTGAAAAATTTACATCCTAACTACTCCCACTGCCTTGTTTGATAGATACTACTAAAGTAGATTATTCTCTTCCTACATTCTTAAACAGAGAGAAACAAACAAAATCTGAAACATTTGTGTTGACTTTGGTGCATCATCTGGTACATCCTGTTTTTAAATAATAGCTTTTCTTTTTTTTTAAATTAGAAAAACAATATGTTTCTTGTGAAAAGTTGAGAAAAAATTTCTAACTACCCATGGTCATACCATTCTAAAAGCAACCACCACTAACGTATTTGTGGATTTCTTTCTAGGCTTTTATCAAAAAAATTTAGGGAGTTTTGCTTTAATAAAAATATAATATATTGAACATAAAAGTTGATAGTTTGCTGTCTTACAAATTCACAGTATAGTATAGACATTTTTCTAATATATATTTTTTGTCGAACAATATGTTTGTGGCAGGGTAAACTAGGACTTCTCCCCTCTACTTGCCTCCTCCATCATCCCTCCACAGCCCTGCAACCAAGAGACAAATCCTGGGCCCTCACTGTTTCCCCCACTCCTCTGCCCCCTTCACCCCCTATGCATGAGAGCAGAGTTCACCCCCAACTCTGCTGTGTCAGAAGAAGCTTGACAGAGCAGAAAACTGGTGGGGACTAAGCAAATGTTTGAGGCTGTAAAATTTGTAGGACTTAGGAACGAGTTAAGAGACAAAGTCCTCCTTACTGCTGTAGAGGGGGATTCCAAACCCCAGGGCATGCGGTGCGCCAGATGGAGGTTCCAGACACTGGGACAGGGACAAATGAGAGAATGGAGTTGTGGAAAGTGAAAAGTGAAGTCAATAGCAGTGGGGCTGAGGGGCGTCCAGATGAGACACTCTCTGACTAGTGGTGGTGTCTGCTTTCCTCCCAGCCACTGGCGGGAAGAAACGCCTCACTGAAGACTATCATCCAAGTGCAGAAGACTATGTAACACGCCCCATCTCAAAGGCCCACAGGTTCATATCATTTTCTTTTCCAGGGAATCCTTCAGTACAAACCCTTCAAGACAGAAAAGGGACCTTTCGTGTGTGTTATATTTGAAATACAGTGATGACTCCTAGACCCCCAATAGCCAGGAAAGGAAAGCATATTCCTGCTACCTGTTTGGGATATTGTCACTTTCATGCACCGCAAGGAAGATGATTGCCTCTACACAAAATGGCCCCAGAACACCATGCAATTAAGCATCCATGTTCTTCCTTAATCTCCAATTCAGTGACTCCCGTCCTTGTTGGCACACTGGAATCACCCAAGTAGCTCCCCAAACTATCAATGCCTGTACCCCACCTCCGGAGATTGTGATTTAATCCACTCAGGTATGGCCTGGGTTTAGAAATTATTAAAAGATGTGCCCGGTGATGCTAATGTGTGTCAGACAAGTTTGAGAACCACTGCTTTAATGTCAGGTTCTCGGAAAGCGCTCCTTCTCATAGGTCGTCCATAGCCATTGACAGCCCATCTCAATTCTAACCCGGCATGTTCTGGAAAAGCTATCTAGAATATATCTAAAATAAAAGGACGTACATTTGGAACAATGCAAGTACATGCACTGTAGAATCATACTTTTTTTTTTCATGGACGTGCCTGCTCAGACACCTCAGCTTTTTTTCTACATAGCTGAGCTGGCTGAAGGAAGTCAAGTTTTATGGCACCTCTATGTGTGTGATGGGTTCCGTTATACATGCATATGCTAAAAGTGATGAGTTCAAACTATAATGTCTTCCCTGGGAGTTTAAGCAACTTGAGAGTAGGTACCATATCTTTCATGTGTCATGGTGCGGCATCTGGAAGAGAAACTGTACACCCAGAGAGTTCCCAGTAAGTGTTCATCCTGACCTGTAGCACTCCCGTTGCTGCTGATTGTCCTGGAACTGACTAATGGACCGAGGAACAGCCCTGACTCTGACATGACAAGGCACTCCTTATCAAAGTGGTATCAGAGATATCAAGTAAGATTTCCTCCCAATTAAAATATTACAGATGAGGACTATTACTTGTTCCCCAGGGAGGACACTCACTATTAGGGAGCTAAAAGCCATGAGTTCACCTCACAGCTTCCCACTCAACTGCCCTTTAAATGTGAAAACAATTATTTTAATCATCTGAGCGGGAAGCTACCCAGAGCTAGAACAGGTTCCCAGAGCGTACTTGAGACACATGGACCAAGGAGCTGGTCCTCAGCGCTCCTGGCTGATGCAATCTAAGGACATTCCCCAGAAGACATTCTCCTCATTTCTTAGTTGAAGAAAATAAAATTAAAAGTTTAAGAAAACAACCCTAGACATCCACACTAATTGACTTCAGAGACAAAAGACAGATCTAGCCCATAATAGCTCAGCTCAGCATCTAGCAAAAAAACAAAGTCTGTGAGAGCCACAAACACATGGGCAAACCAAAGCATTCTGGTCCTCTGCCTTGTCTTTTTTTTAACCTTTTTTAAAAACCTTAGAAAATCTCTAATAATGTCTTTAATTAACAGAGTACAGAATCCAATCTCAGTCGTGTTACACCTCCATGTGCTAAAGGGGATCCCCAAAACTCTTTATAATCAAATAACTTAAAATGAATATTTAATAAGTTGTGGTCACTTTGATCTTAAATAAAATATATCATTTGATACACTTGGGGAGATTGATCAATTGGTGGAGGAGGAAATAGTTTTCTAAAATATGAAATAAATAACAGAGTATTGCAAGACTCCAAAGGGTGTCTTGCAAGTACAGTGGTGTTATGATACAAATTGTACCCTGTAGCTACCTTCTATGGAAAGATCATTCTGAGAGTGGACTTTTTGTAGAAGGAAAGAATCTTCTGACTATTTTTTCTTCTGAATCTTCTCTTCTGTTTGCTAAGGACTTTCTAACAGGCATTAGGAACCATTCTGTTTTCTGCATGTCCTTGATTTTTATAATATCACTCTCTCCCAGTCCTCTCCATAACTTTCTAGAAGCTCCTTCCCTGGCTTGCTCATGGGCACATCAATCTTACATGCCAGGCTCTTTGGGCTGTGTCCTTGGTCCCTGAGTGACCTAAAACACCCTCATGACTTCAATTGTTACCTGAAAGGTGATGTTTTCCAGATGTATTTCTCTAGCCAAGTCCATATCCCATTATTTCCTGGACAAAGATTAGCCATCGTTGAGATTCCTCAAACTCAACATACACAAAATGAAGTGCATACTGGTTCCTAAATTTCCCTTCCATTCTTTATCTTTGCAAGCTCATCATCTACCCATCAAGCAATAAATCAGTCCTTCCTCAAGTCCTTCTGTTCATCCCCTATACCCAGTTTGTCAACATTTGTGGTCAAATGTTGGAATTGTTTGGGGCAGCTGGATGGAAATGGATGAAAATCACAGCAACTTAAACAAGGAAATCTTTTTTCCCTCATACAGCATGAGGTTGCGATAGATCACCCAAAGTTGGTACACTGGGTCCACCATGTCATCAGGCACCTTGATTCCTGTCTTTTTTCTCTGTCATGCTTTCTACAAGGTTCCCATCCTTAAGAGCACATCATGGATACAAGATATCTATTTCCAGGCTCCAGGCAAAAAGAAAGATAGAGGGGGAAAAGGCACTTCATTTGGCTTATATCTCATGAGTCATAAAAAGAAACGGTAGAATGGATATTATTAAGGCAAGGTAGAAACCAGTGCCAACCATTCCACATGTATTTACTACATATTTGGTTCAGACCCTTACCATTTCTCCTGTGAATGACCTCAACAGCCTCCAAATTAGACTCTTTGTCCACCTACCACCTGTGCCTCTCATAGCCATTCTTCACACTGCTGCCAGAACCATCTTTCTTAACTGTGAATCTGGTCCCTGCTTAAAAATCTCTCAGGGACTCCCTTTTAGACTTCAAGAAAAAGCCCAACTGCTTTGCATGGCTTTAAACTCTTCTCATCAAAACCATGTGTGAGCCTTCTGTCTCTTTCCTTTCCCAAGCTTCGGGCACACCAACAAGTCTCACCCTAGAACACACCAGTTATCTCCTGCCATTCCATCTTTAGGAGTCACTCTGTCTACAATAATGACATTTTCATGTGGAATCAACAGTTAAGGATTTGAGGAAATGCTCACACAACAAAACCACCCATTCATGTAGTGGAAACTAGCAAAATATGTTCCTTGTTACATGTGCATAAATATCACTCCTAAAAGCATAACAGACCTGCATCTTCTGCCTCCAGAAATAATCTAAAGATACCTCTCCAGAAAGAAGGATGTGGGAGACTTTTACCCGTCACTTCCTCAGGAGTCTAATTAGTCCAGACTTTCATAGTTCTAAGAGAAGGGAGAAAATGCAACTTCTCACTTGAGTCCACCTTGTCAGTTGAGAAAACTCTACGTAGATAAAAGCAGACCGGAGAAAAAGTGAATAAGAACTGTTAAGAAGGTGAATTCAGACCGGAGATGTGTGGCTTACAGGCAAAAACGAAGAAATAAAGAAAAAGCAAGAGACTAATTGAAGCCCAATGTGATGATGCTTCTCCTGGTTTTCTCAAAATGGAACTTCTTCCTGCAAATGCAAAGGGGGAAAAAATCATAGTCAATAAGTTACTACTGGGGCCCTGAGATGTGGCTCAGTTGTTTAGGTGTCATTTCATGAAGTGAAAGGTCACCAGTTTGATTCCCTGTCAGAGCAGCAAACAAGGGTAAAGATGAAACAACTGACACGTACGCATGTTTATGTGATGCCCTAGATACAGCTCCTCTGGCTATTTGGAGAATTCTGTGGAAAATGGGGCCCTGAGTCCGCTTTGCCATCAGTCAACTGGCTCCTTCCTGGGAGCCCACCTTGGGCCTTGTTCATGTTCTTTCAATGTTGTCCCTTTTGCTGTTTCCGGCAGGGAGCTGGCCAGCACCCCAACTGGTACTAACACTTGACTGTTTTTTCCAGCTCACAGGACACCAGGAATAAGATTGGTCAGTGAATCGAATGTTCTGGAGGAAAAAATAGAATCATCACCAAGGCTATCCAATGATGGAAACTGTTAAGGACATTTATATACTCTGTTGATTTATGTTACTATAACTCTGTGGGGAAATTCTTCTTAGAGATGTTAGAAAGAAAAATAACCAAACTATTGGGGATCTTAGTGTTTCAGTGACATTTCCTCTTGGCCAGTTATTGCTTTTTCACTCCGTACTCTTTGAAGAAAAAAAAAAAAACTATCTTTTAGGCACAAATGATTAAAGAGAAATACAAGACGAAGCAGAAAAATTCCAAAATACTACTCTATTTCAACCCAAAGCAATTTTTGTGAGAGGGATTGGATAAGTTATGAAAGTAAAATGAAAAAAGTGTTTGGATAAAGGAAGGCTGAGTCACAAAGTAGGTGGGGGGTGCGGGGTGGGGGGGAACACCATCAAGTCTTAAACTTTCCTGATATTCACATAGCCTTCGTAGTCATGGATTGCAGCCATCTTTTTGGAGAGCTAGAAAACGGGGCAAGACTAGAATACCTTGGTATGATCTGGGATTAGAGTCATCCTCAAAGCACCATGCAGCAGAGCCTCTGATTAGTGGGTGCGGCATGGGATTGCCCTGCACTCCTTTATACTACTACCAAAGCCCAGTAATAGCTTTGGGGTTAGCCAGATCCAAAGCACCGCCCATGCTATTAGCTTCCCATCCTTCCTTTCCTCTTGTCATCTCTAGTTCCCCAAGGTTTATCAGTAAGAAACATGTCCAGAAAGTCCAGCACCCTTGGACAGCACTACTGGTCTACAGTACCTAGCACACAATTGGTTCCTTTGACATCTCTTATACGAAAAGAATAGCCTACGGCTGTGAAAAAAAGATCTGTAGTCCATTACCATTTGCTTGGAGTCTCTTTGCTGAGTAGTAAGGACTTGGATCCATCTTCATTAATCTTTGGATACGCCAAAGTCATTGATGAAACTACAATAAAGAGAGACTTGGAATACATAACACAGCAGCCAGTACCATGGGTAATATGTATACATCTAACAACAATTTTGGAATAAGACTGGAGGCAAATCAATAAAATACAGCAGATCTTGGGGTTTTTTTCTCTCTTCTGCAAGCTGTTCTCTACTGTACATAGAGGATATTTTCTTTAAGTGAAATTTTATAGAGATTGATGTGTTTAAGTGAAAAATATGAAAGCAAAGAGAAAATCTATTACCCTTAGGTGTTTCTTAACTTTCAAGTTTCACTTTTGTCCCTCCTACACATGATCAAGGACAAGTAAACTACACAAATGCTACCATCCCAAACTAGACTAGACAAATTGTCCTTCCTGTGCCTGTTCTACAATGGAAGTGCCCATAGAAGGCCACCATCTCTTGATTCCCAGCTCAAAGTTGACAGGCCAGTGGTGGGTGAGAGACAGCTGACTGAGAGCAGATGAAGTGACCAGAATAATAATTTTCCCTACTCAGTGGCAAACAACCATCATCTTAATCTCTTTGTGTCTCCTGGGAAAGATTTTAATCTGCTCACTAAAGTATATACCTATGGTTTAATTTGCTGTTATAAAGCAAAGAGTTCATGGGTAAAGGAAAATAGAAAATTACATCAGCTATACAATTTTCTTCTGAAATAGTGGAGAGTAGATATCTACCAGTAAATATGATATCACATCTACGCCATTCCCAGAATTGTGTATTTCAATTTGATTTCTAGTATGGGTTGCACAAACTTCCTCAGGGAGCCATTTATTAATACTTCATTCACCAGAGAGAATACAAACAAAGCAGGTAAAAGTTGCCATGCCTGATGCAACTTCTTTTAGGATTGAACCAAGTGCTGATGTAAAACTCCGGGGACTCTCGCAGTTAAAGCCACCTAGGAAACCAAAGGAAGGGAGAAACTCTTCCTTTTCACCACCAGCCTTCTATCTTGGCTTTGAAATCCCTAGGCCTTTCTTTCATTTGGCTGCTGCTACTTACTACACTTCAATTAGGAAACCAAAGCAAAAGAGAAGGTGTTGGACTTCTGTGTAGAGCAAGGCCTGGAACACTTGGGGATAAATGGATGCTTGAAGAAAGTAATCACATGGCCACCTCTGAGCCTTCATCTCTGAGGCTCCTAGTGCTGCCTCTGCATCTTTCCAGCTATTTGAGAGCTCTTAAGGCACTGTCTTTGAGCTGGTGTGCTCAAGGATGGAGACAGTGTACTCAAGGACCATACTCAGGGATATTAATTCTAAGTCTTTGGAAATTGTTAAAGCTGATTTGCTTCCTTGCATAATACAAAGAGAAAAGTTAGGTGGATGCATATTCCCATGCCCTCCGACATGACTGTGGGAAGTTACATAAAGACTCCAGAGATGACTAGATGCTAATTATGATGCTGTTAATGTTTTCTACAAACTCTTCTCTCCCCCTTCTCTGGCCACAGCATTCTGATTAAAGGCTGAGACACGGAGAAATATCACCACTATACAAAAAGGTCATTTTATCCTTGACGTCCCCAGCCTTCCTAGTGAGAAAAAAACAGCAGTAATCATTCATACTCAGTATTGTTTTTACTCAGCTACATGTTCCAGGCTTTCTTGAAACTGAGGCGGAGTCTTAGCATGGAAAGTTCCAGACTTAGGGCTTGTTTTCAAAAGAAACCAGATGTACAGGCTAAGTAGTAAAGAATTGGGGCACAAAATATATCATCTCCCAGGAAAGCCCCTTAAACTTAAGCAAAATTCTTTCTTTATTCACCTGTGGTATTTCACTAGAACTTGTAATCACGTAAAGTTTCTAACCAATAGACAAATGTCAGGGTGGACAGAGAAGAGAAACTGTATAAACCTATGTGGCAGGCCAGGTGAATAATGGTTGTATGTGTGTGTGTTACCATAAACTCAGACAACAGATTATACTTTCCCTTTCTTCTCCTTTTAAAAGCCAATTCCAAGTTTAATCTCTATAGCATCCTGTCACGTAAGGGGTGATAAAGATTTAAGGGGAAAAAAATCCACTTCACATTGATTTTTTTCAAATTGGTTTTCTAAATGCAAGTGATAATGACCAGAGTCTTTACAATAAAAAAAAAAAAGCTCGTTTCTAAATGATCTCATCTTCCTACCTTGAACACATATCACTTAATTCAATACTCTCAAATCAGACCACACATTTGTTCACATTCCCACATTTCCTCTATTGATTACCATAGGCCATCCTATTAAAAGGAAATGGATGAGCCAGGATAGCTCACTTTAATTTTTAAATCATAATAGTTTGTGGTGAGAGCAAAGTGGAGGCCCATCTAAGAATGGAATAATTCCAATAAATGGCAATTAGGAAAAGAGCAAAAAAGAAAACAAAAAGGAATTTCTCTTGCTGATCTTATCCCTATTATGTTGGGAGATTCTCTCTCTCTCTCTCTCTCTCTCTCTCTCTCTCTCTCTCTCTCTCTCTCTCTCTCTCTCTCTCCCTCTGTGGACTCAAGACCTAACAAGGCTGATAGAAAGCCAAACAAAGTTAAAACTGCTCTGGAATATTTAGCTAAGGACGGTTCTTTTCAATAACATGCAAGGCAAGTGTTAGAGGCCAACGTCCCCTCCCTCATCCAGGTCTCCCCAGGGAGACATGGAAAGGCTCTTTTGCCGGGTGCCCTCCTACCACATGGCACCAGCCTCCAGGCCAAAGTCACCCTGGGGAGACCCAGCTAGCTTCACATATTGAGAAGTACAGCCATCTCGTGCTTTTTAAAAAATACGGATATGAAAATCAGAGCACAGTCATTCTTTGACAAATTGTGTAACTTTTCTGTACAAATCAGGACTTCAAAACCCTTAGACAGAATAAATGGGAGTGCAGGGCAAGGGTGACAGGACGCAGTGAGTCATCTCCACTTCCTGCTAATCACAGGAACCCTACAAAAGCTCAGTGTGTCTCAGATTTTGCTGGGGGGTTTCCTTCTCAATTCAGCCACAGATTTCTATGGTTTGCCCCTTCCTTCTTTTTATTTCTCTCTATGCATCACATTTGTCTGAGATCTTTGTTGGTCCATAAATAATGTCATTGTGTTATGCTGGACATTGGGTTTTTAAATGTCAGTGTCCTGTGTACAGCCTTACATGGTGAGATAACAGTTTCTCTAACTGCATTCCTATGACCCTGAATTAACTGAGGTGTTCAGCAGCAAAAAAAAAAAAAAAAAAAAGATAACAATGGTGATATTTTCATTAGCTGGGGCACAGGTGAGGGTGAGAATGAGGGGAGGGCAAGGGTGGGATTATCTTAGTGGGTAGATTTTTCTCGACTTAAGGGTTTTCTCCAGATTTTCTTTAAACTTGTAGGTCTTTGTGACTTCTTTGACTAAAAAAATGGACAAAATCAAAACTTGTTAAGAAGTGTTAATCTGCAATACTAAGAACCAGGAGTAACACAATTTTTTATTTTTCTGAATCACATTTACTCTACTTCCAGTCCCTACCAGCCTGGCTGGTAGAAAATGCCGTCTCAGTCATCATTGGGACTTCTCTCCCACCTCTCCCATCACAAGTGCTGAGGGGTACCAGGACCCGAAGGCAGGGTGGGAGGGAAGGAAGGTACCAGGAGGCTGAACTGTGGAGGCTGCCATCATGGCCAATGCTATCCTTTCCTGCTGCTGTTGAGTAATGGTGTTAAAGAAAAATTATTCTGACATTCATTAGAGACAACAAGGAGGACTTGATTCAAGAGATTTCTGCAGTGGAGTTTTACAATAAGGCAGAAAGACTCAGCTCAGTTCTGAATACAAGGATTTATAGCCAAGGGGCAGGGTGAGGAGTTGGTGGATGGAAAATTACTAAGAGAAGAAATGAAAGGTAAGGGAGGAGTCTGGCTAAACCGACCTGACGGGATTCTTGCTGAAGACAGGCCAGGATGACCAAATACCGAGGGTAGGAATGAAGAATTTGATTAGACATCTAGAATGATTAGATATGGAAGGCAGCAGTACTCTCTAAACTGACTTAACAGGATTCTTGCGGAAACTAGCTCATGCATGCCCAACAAAGACAGAAGCTGAAGCCTAAAGGTCAAAGTCTAGTTGGCTTAGAGAAGCCTAATGTTTTGTCAAGAAAAGAGTCTTTGTTACTGGTTACCTGGCAAGATCTAAACATTCAACTCTGAAAGGACTCAGTCACACCCCCTTGTAGTCAATGTGTCCACAGACCCACTCATCAAACCCTCAGTGCTGCTCTATAGGCAATTGGCCACAATCCTTAGGAAGCACCTGTCATGAGAGGCGCCTGGGATCTTCCTTGCTTACAAACCCCAAAGCCAGCCTCTTCCTCTGGTTTTATGGACTCTCTCACTCCCCCAACCACCAAGTCATGTATCTTCCATTGCATACATTCTCTTCATCCCCTGCCTCTTCCTCTTCTGAACACCCAGTTTAATCCTACTCAAAGGATCTTCAAAACAAAGCAGTAGGTAGGACTCTCCTCTAGATATCAACAAATAGTCCTTTGGACTCATTATACAAGATTTGGTTTCTCAGGATGAAGGAAGTGAAAGTATAACAAGGAGAATAAAACTAAATATCTCAATATTGTTCCTCACAATTACCAGTGCAAAGGCTTAAAAACATAATGGTTCTACTTCGGACGTGTGTTTTTTTCTTGCAAGGTTTCATTGCACACCTGCAAATACCACTGTATTTTCTAGGTGGCTGGTGAAATTATTTCAAGTTCAGGATATTCTGCCAAAAAAACATCTGATTTTCAAGTGTAGTATACCCTGAACAAGTTGCAAACCACTGATATTATATGTGTGAAAATGCCTTGTACCCTGTCAGAAAAAGGGTGAATATGCAACAATTGTTTGCTGATTCTGAATTCCAATGGAAGGGAAGGAAAAAGGAGAATAAATTATGCCTTGGGAAAGGGGCCTCTCAGCTAAGAAAGGAATGATCATGGCCCTGTAGTGATGAAGGCAGAAGATTCTTCAGAGAATAGGAGAACTGCTAGATAAAATAGAGGACACCTAGTTGAATTTGAATTACAGATAAACAACAACAATTTTCATCTAAGTATATGCCATACAATATCTGGGACATATTATACTAAAATTTTTCCCACTATCTACCTGAAGTTCAAATTTAACTGAGTGTCCTATATTACTGCTTGCAAAATCTGGCAACCCTAATTACAGGGCCATTTTTTTCAGCATCGTCTTAAGCAATTGATAATATGACCATTAAGCTTGAAAGAGGGCACTGTGCTTAAAACTGTGCACTAAACTAGACATCAAAGTGGGTAGGTGAAAAAATGCAGCAAATCACCTTGATCTCTTGGGCTTCCAGGCCTGCATTGCTCCTCTCAGTAGCAAGTTGGAACAATTTTTGTCCTGGCCAGGATGGGTTCCATGCCCTGAGCAATCAATGCACAGCAAGGCATCCTGCAAGATGAAGGAGCCATTGTCTGGAAACATTTTATTTCCTTCATAGTTTCCTCTTCAATGCCCAGTCTCAGGCCCTGTCTCAGACTTCTATTCTTCTTTCTTTACACTTTCTTTAAGAAATTCAGTCATCACCTATGAACAGATGTCTGCCTCTGGGGGTTCAGGCAGCAGCCCATGTTGAGTTCCACTTGGATTTCTCATCATTTTCACAAATAACCAAAGCAAACATGTAAGCTTGCCTCCAGACCATCTCCTCACCACAGCTTTGGCACCCTGGTCTCCACTGGCCTAAACTCTGGTGGCATCTCTATCATTTTCTTTCCCTTCCCATAACGATCAATCTCCAAGTCTCAGCACTTCTTCTTTAGAAATTATCCTTTGCATAGAGTCCTTCCCAGTGGGACCACAGTCACCCTTTTATCTCAAATTATAATATACCCAAACCCAGAATTTTTCTCCTCAAATTTGTTTCATTATCATTTCCATGGCTTCCAGCTTCCTGCAGGGCTAATCTAAACTGCTTTTCCTGGCTTCATGGCCCTCTGTAATAAAGCATACTCTGCCTAGAAACATCTTCTGCCTAGGATCCTATATTCCAACACATCCAGCACATACCCTCTCCAATAGCAAGGCCCTGACCTCACCGTCTCAGGAGCCTATCATTCTCATTTCTACCCCCACCTCACTTGTTCCTACTGAGAATGTGCTTGCTCCACTGTCTAAATCCTGCCCATCCATCAGATAGAAGGCCAATTTCATTTTCCCTTGTAGGGATGTCTTGTTTAATCCAGCCTGCTTGGATCTCTTTCTCTGGTCAAAGTTTACCTTCCAGCCAAGTACTGTAAGAATCAAATGATGACATGGTCTTCCATGTGATGGAGGTTGTGGCCTCTTTCACTCAGACTCTGGCTCTCCTCTCCTTGAATAGCCTCAGTGAGGTTGTTCAGAGCATGCCACCTCAACATATGGCACCTTGGCATACTGAATCTTTAAAGTTGAAAGATTTTGAGAATATGTCAGAAGCTAGGTCACGGTGATCTTCTCACCACCTTTCTTCCCTAAGACAGGTCATAAGACCCTCATGTAAGAGGCACCCTCCCCATACCTGGAGGAAAGGGGCAACCCTAGCCCCAAGACAGAGAGACTCATGAGAAGAATGCATATAGGCCTTGTGAAGTCGCCCCCAGTTTTCTACGCTCGCCCCATCCTCCCCTGCTGTGCGCTGCCCACCCACCCTCGCAGAGCAATGCACCGGTCTCACTGTGTCTTCAGGTCTTCACTTCCTCACAAAGGCCCCTGTGTCACACCTAACTTACATTAAATAAACATGTATGCTTTTCTCCCCTTAATTTCTCTTCATCAGTTTAATTTTCAGACCCAGCGAGGGACCTAACAGGACCCAGGGAAACTATTTCTTCCTCTACATCAGTGTCCTCTTGGTTTGGGGGTGACTGACTCAGGAGAAACATTTTCCGGGTCTTAAAGCAAAGTTTCCTTTAGACCTAGGCCTCTAATATCTTCCACCAGAATCCCCATATTGGGTGGAACGTATACTAAGAGTTTCAAGTTGATTCTTCCCTTCAAAATGAAAATAATCAGAAAAAAACTAAATTGTATCCGTTATGATAAAATTTTCCTCAATGTCAATTTGTCATAATAGAAGTGCTTTATGACGACTCTCTCTGGTCTCAGCAAAACAATTTTTAAGTGTTCTTATTGTCATCGTATTTTTATACAGATCAGTGCTAAAAGCCAACTCTTCAACAAGCCTCAGTTTCCTGATTTCTTGTATCACAGTTTATTCAATGCTGCCTAATCAATACCCTGCTTTCTTGCACCTCACTGTTCTGTGTGTCCACTGGTTTCCATCGATACATAAACATGATACACCAGGGTGGAATAGCCTTCTCCAGAAATCCATTTCAGATGTAGACCTTAAAGCCCATGGTAAGTAAAGTTATGGTTGGCTTAAATCCAATCTTTGTTTTAGAAATTTGTTAAGAATCAATTTCTCCAAAAGAGTTCTAATCCTTTCAACTTTGATAAGTATCCAGGTGAAACAGATAAGGATGTCGGTGCTAAATGGCCATTTTCCCTTGGTACAAATGGGTTGGAAATAACTTGAAGGGTTAAATGAAACTATTCCTGCTTGAAAGTGAGTAAAGTAAAAACCATATATGTAAACATATTTAATAGGCCAAGAACTAGCAATGTGATTTTAATGATGTCCTGAGATTTTAACTAGTAAGAGGGATTCTGAAGAAGGCAGATTCTGACTGGGCCCCATCTGAGGACAGATATTTACTGAAGCACCTCTGGGCACAGGATGGTTGGGAGGAGAGACCAGAGCCAGTGAAGCCCCTAAGAAACTATGACAGCAGTCCAAGGGAGGTAACGAAGGCTCCAGATGAAATGGTGAGAGCAGGAAGGAATGGACATACTTAGGAGGAATTCAGCCTGGCACGTCTGAGAACTGACAACCATCTATTTAAGGGGGTGATGGACACATGGTGGGAAAGGGAGTGAGAGAAAGAGATTTGTGCAGTTGATGCAATGGGGGCACATTAGCAGGGGAGTGAGTATTGTGTTTGTCGGAGATATTGGTCCTTGGACCTGGTCCCATGGATTTAAGTCCAAGTTCCTGGGGAGACAGATGCTGCAGGCAAGAGCCAAAGTAGCTATTATCCCAAAAGATGGTGTGAGACACAGAAGCACAAGCCACACTGCTTCACTGCTTCGTGCCCAGGTGACAAAATGTGTCCCAAAATAGAGAGCAGTGTTCTCTTCTCGAGCCCAGAATCAAGGGTGACATGGCTCAGACAAGTTGGGGAGGGAGGTGACACCCATAGTCAGGAGCCTGGGGAGCATCAGCAGGCGGAGCTTTGACAGAATATGAAGCAGTAGAAAGGCAAGGTCCAGAAGTAGATCTAGGGGCAGGTGAGCGGCCCAAGCCAAAGAACATGAGCAAGACCTCGGGGACTCATGGAAATAATTGACTGAGGGTCTGCATTCTGGGAGAGGGGCCAATACCAGTGAAATTAGAGTTCTGTCAATGAATTTGACCTCATCTGTACCCACAGGCTGGTGGGGCCTGGAAACTTTCATGGTACAAATAGACGCACCCCCGCACTTATCACATTACATGGCAATCCACAGTTTACATAACTTTCTCCCTCGTGCTCTCTGAGCTTCTCAGGCACAAGGAGCCTGTCATTCAGCAGTACAGAGCATGTAGATATAGAAGGTGCTTGGTCTGTATTGTTCTGTGGATGGCTGCAACGCCAAGAGGGGATCTCATTGTAACATGACCATGGGACCTAATCTGCCCTGACTGAAACGGCATTATGGAAAAACTCCAGTATAACAAGTAAAAATCAATATGTCTCCAGTGGAAACCCTGACTGTCCAGATAACAGTGGGGCCCAGGAAGTGACTGGTCTCTTCCGTTAGCGTGAGCAAATTGCTTCTATTTCCCCATTCTTTACAAGACAGAGATGCATTTGAACTTAATTAAATGGGCCACTTGGCCAAGCATAGCAGGCAAATTCAGAGAGGGGGAAAAAGTTTTTTCTTTTCTGTGTGTGGCGGACACATTAACTAACTATTTTAGAGACCTAAAACTTAAACAACGCACACTGACATATGCATCCACCCCAACTTCAATGCTGTGAATCTGAGAGGCAGCTCTCTCCAGAGTCACTTGGGCCAGGAAGAGATGGCTAGAGATTTGTTTTAAATGAGGGTCTCAGAGGCACTGACAGAAGAACTCAGAAAGGAAGTGAAACCAGAAAAGTCAACGTTCCTGCTGCCTGTCACTACCAGAACTATCAAAAGCACTGCACCAGAACGTCACTTGCAAGCAACCAGAGCCAACAAGTAAACCTGCTGCCTGGATTCCACTCAGGAAGCAGAGTTTGATGGGACAGGGAAAAGCAGGCAGAAGCAAGGAAGCCACTCTTCCCTCCAGAAGGTCAGCCAAGTGCCCTGAATCAGGAGCTCCGGGAATCATTAAGACGAAGTGAAAGCCATGTGATATGAAACCTTTTCAGCTGACGAGAGTGAGGGCAATTTTAGTGTCCTGGGCAGAGAATCCAGAGGATGGTCCCCAGTCAGTGTGCTCAGCAGAGTCACAGCATAGGGTAATCTCATTCAGGTCCAGCCCCTGCACCACAGCCCCCTGATTTACAGTCATGCCGGGGCTGGGGGCTTCCAGTGGAGGCAAATTTAAACCTGCTCTCAGTGAGGGTCCCGTGTGGGAGCTGCCTGGGGACTGGAAGGAAGCAGGGGGCAGGGAATTAAAGAGATGCTTGCACTGATGATCCATATTGTCCTCCCTTCCCACCCTTTTCTTTTTCTGCCAGAGTCATTGATTTTTTTAATTGCTCTACACTCTACAATCCCCCTCAGCTCCTCCCACTATTGACAAGCACAAACAGAACCACTCCTGGACCCAGGCAGGACGACTCTTCCAATACGCACAAGCTCCAAAGTCAAGATCAGAAGAAGCCTGTTTAAAGCAAGTGTTTGGCATTCTAGCTTGTTTTTCTAATCTTAGTGTTTGAGAGATATCCTGTATTTCCAGATACTGACCTACCAGGCTTTTGACTTTAAAAATGGCCGGGTGATATTTTTCCTAGGATCTATATGGTGTACCTGCCTATCACAACTTCACAGAAAGATTCAAGAGTCTCCAGGAGCTGGAACAAGAAAAGAATGCCACAAGAATATCAATTTCAGATCAAATGAGACTGGCTCAGTATGACTGATATGGTTTAAAGGCCCACCAATTTCCATTCACCAATGAGTAGGTTTTTGGGACTTCTATCAATGCAATTGATCTTAAGCTAGATTAGGCATGGACCCTTCCCTCAAGGACAACCCATCCTAGCCTTGGAGATAATGCATGTGCATAGAGGATGAGACTGGAAAGCAGGGAGATGCAGGTGGTAGAGAAGTTCAGAAGACGGACATGCTTCAGGATGTGGAGAGGGAGAGGGAGTTCCCCACAGGTAGGCCTAAACTGGGTACCACCTGCAAAGGGACAGGGGATCTGCTGTATTTGCAAGAGAGACTGAGAAGCTTCGTGGGAAGCGCAAATGACTGCCCATTTGGACACCAACTACTAGTTCCTTTGTAAAGACCCTCTCACAGCAGAACAGGATTACTCAGTCAACTAAGGATCAACTCCTTCAGGCCAGCTCCCCTTGGACCACCGCCAGCTTCCTGAGAAGGAGAGGACAAACTAAATAAAAAACAAAAAAATGGATCAATTGAAAGCTCTGTTACTGCCCTAATGCAGGGTGTGACCTGGTATGGAAGGAAGGGAGAATGATAATTCCCTACCCACTCATCCACCCAGAGCCTGAGGGAGTGGACTGAGAGAGAAGCACATAGGCACTTCATTCATGAGGCCTCCTTGAAGGAGACAGCAGCTGTGAGGGTTCTGTTTCAGTAGCTCTAATTGTGTCTCCATCTCCATCACACCATTTACAAACCCTGGGGGATTCCCCATTGGTCCCCGCCTCTCAAACCTGAAGGAGGGCCCAGCAGTACTAGAGTCCAGCAGTGAGCTGATGGGTGGAAAAGCCAGCCACTGTGGCTCCTGCCACTAGGAATGCCTTATACCGTGGGCCAGATGGCTTGGAGAAGCCCACCACCCTTCAGTCAGCAGGTTAACTAAGGCCTACATGAAGAAAACAGCATTTGAACGGGGCCTTGAGAAGGAGGGTAATTTGGACATTTGCTTTAAGGAGAGGCATGTATCCAAAGGTTTAACACAAAAGCATTGAATGAGGAAAAAATATTCAAAAGGAGAAGAAAAGGTGCATTTTCAGGAATCAAAACCAGTGAGATCACAAACACACACACTTATCCTCATAGCATCCTGCCATTTTCCACACTTTATACCAGCTCAGGGACAAGGCCTGGACCTCTCTCCAAATTTTCTCCACATCTCAGCTCTCTAGGGTTCATTCAGCATAAATCTCAAAAACCATTCAAGTTTTTAAAACATCCTAAATGTCTTAAATGTAACAGCACTCACACATATGCCCCTGCAGAATACCTGTGACTACATCTGTCCTGTGCTTTGTTCTCATTTTAAATTGACCTCCACACATGGCCATGTTTCCTCTCTTCTTCTGTGAAGATAAGAGTTCTTCCATGAGTTAGTCCCCCTGGGGTATGGGACATACTTCCAACAGGCTGGACAGAGGGGCAGGAACTGGCAGACCACGGGCCTCTTGTCTCCTGCACAGACAAGGCAGGGCTTAGAGGCTGCAAGTGATAGGAGGGAGTCCATGTCGATGTCATGTCCTGCTATTTGAAGTGTGGTCTGGGGCCCGGCAGCCTCAGCATCACCTGGGAGTTTGTTAAACACGCAGAATCTAGGTTCAGCCCCAAGTGACTGAGTCAGAACCTGCATTCAAACAACATTTGAGTGAAGGGATCTGAGAGTATAGTAATAAATAACAGACTTTCCCCCATGTTTTCTCTTTCAATCCTCAGAACAACCCTATATTTTATCTCCTTTCTACAGCTAAAGAAACTGTAGCTCAGAGAGGTTAAATAATGGGCCCAATACCACACAGCTACCTTGGGAAAAAATCGTATATTTGAGTACCAATCTGGTGGACTTCAAAATTATTGTCTTTTCTACAGCAGACCGGAAGTCTAATTCAGAGGGAAGAAAAGGAAAATCTAGCAACATGTCCTACTGGGTGGTGTGGGAAGGCAGGCAAGTAGGCTGTTATCTACGTCTCTGTTAGCAGGTAACCAAGCCCAGTGTCCAAACCAGGACAGGGATCCATTTCTGAAGGCCGCAGGGAGATTGGCATGAACAAGTCCACATTCCAGTTCTCGAGAATCTATAGCACTGAGCAGGTCTCCCAGGGACAGGCCTGTCCCACCCTGTGAGGGGAGAAATGCACGAGCCCAGGATCCAGTACTGGAGCCCACTAAGCAGGCAGGCATCACACCGAAGCCTGGGAGCTGCATGCCAGAGCATCGAACCAGAGTCCTTAAATTCTTCTTGCCTAAAATCAGACCTGGGCGCAGAAGGAAGAGGCAAGAGATAGATAGCAGCCTGGGGAGGAGATCCTGGGGGGAAGTGGTGGTCTGAGAAGATGCTGGCTGCAGTCACTGCCTTGCTGGGGAATGAGAGGTCTGCAGAGTCACAGGCAGCTCTTGGTCCTTTGTTCTTCTGATGGGAATGGTCCCTCCATGGGCCAGGAAAGGCTGGGTGGTGGTGTGGACTCAAAGTGCTGTAAGAGGCCCCTCCCACCCCCTCTCCAACATAGTCTCCATGGAGCCCAACAGCCTTCCCAACTTTGGGCAAATTCATAGTCTAAGTTTTAAAGTAAGCCTTCCATGCTTATCTGTTTTTTTGTTGAGAAAAGGTTACTGGAAAACTATTTCTTCATTTCTACTAGACATCCAGAAAGCAACAGAGGGGCGGTAGGGAGCCCCATGACGGCCATTTGGCAAAGCTTCTCAGAAGCACTTTCCTATTCTTCTTTTTTACAGGCTCTGGAGGTCCGCTGAGACCACCGCAATCAAGCAAAGATCCCATTTCTTAACATTTTGCAAGTCTTCCTTACAAATGCCAGAAAATAAGCCTTGGACAGAGCCATCACCGTTCTGAGGCTATTTTCTAAAGCACAGATTGCAACAGCCTGACCTATCCTTACTGCCCTATACGTCCTGCCTGCCGTTACCAAATCCAGCTCCTTAAATCAGTGCTGTCACCCTGTCATTCCCTTGCTAAGGATTTCTGCTGCTCGTGGGAGCAAGCCCAAACTTAGATTTACATTGGAGACCCTCCATTACCGCACCCACCTCACCCATGAACACTTGTCCCCTCACCCAAAGCAGAATTTAGCCACACTGGGGTCCCTGGGGCCATGAGCTTCCCGCCAAAGGTGCTTTCTTAGCCAAGCCAAATCTACACAGTGGAGAAACCGAGCCAAGGCCAAAGTCATATTGTAACAGACCCATGAACTGGATGGCCTCCGCTCAGTTGTGAGCATTGCATAGAGGATGAGAGAAGTGATATGCTGGTAAATGTTCAACAACTGGCCTTCCAGGGGAGAAAATGTGCGCATGTGTACACATACATAAGTTTACCATAAACTTCATCTATATGTAACACATACAAATAATTCCACACAGCCTATTGATTCTCCTAAATGCTTCCATTGATTTTTTGACCGACTCTTATATCTGTAGCCAATCTGTGGTTGCAATTAGTGGACAAGTATGGCTCTGACCCAAATGGCTGATATTTTATTTGCACAAACAAGTAAGAGAAAAGCAAAGTGACAATTATCTGTCAGAATTTCACTCGTTTGTCCATGATCAAAACATCTGCAGAATCAGATAGTAGTCTTCAAGTACTAGAAGAATATTTTCTCAATTTTCGGTGCTATCACAGTGTAATGAACACATGAATTTTATCTGTATTTTTAACGTTACCTTTATCACTTTCTTAAGTCTAGGCCAAAAAAGTCAGCAAACTTTCACTCTAAAGGGGAAAACAGTAAATACTGTCAACTGCATGAACTCTCCAGTCTCTGTCACAACTACTCGACTCTGCCCTTGTGGTCTGAAAGCAGCCTTGGACAATCCCTTAACAAATGAACACAGCTGTGCCCCAATAAAACTTTTACAAAAACAGGCAGGAGCACAGAGTTGGTCCCCAAGCTGTGGTTTGCCAACCCCTTGTCTAGACAATCACCTAAACAGTGAATCAAGCCCTGATTTGTGGCATTTGTTTACAAATCACCCCCTGTGGCTGATTTCAAGCTTTCAACAGGAAGTCAAAGAACGAGAAGTGGGGAGGGGGGTGTGAGAAGCACATCATTGTACAACAGAGTGTTTCCACCTGCTTTCCTTTCCTGGGGCTGCCATCAAGAAACACCACAAAAGGAAGAGGGGAGGGTGTTAAACAACAGAAACTCATTTTCACCATCCGGAGGATGGAAGTCCCAGATCAAGGTGTCAACAGAGTTGGTTCCTTCTGATGCTGTGAGGGAAAATCTGTCCAGGCCTCTCTCCCGCTTCTGGTGGCTTCCTGGCCATCTTTGGTATTCCTTGGCTAATGCAGCCCTGATCTGTATTTCTGTTCAGATGGTCTTCTCCCTGTGTACACGTTAGTGTCCAACTTTCTACTTTTTTTGAAGACTCCAAGCGTATTGGTTGACAGATCAATCCTAATGACTCCATCTTAACCAATTACCTCTGCAAAAATCCTATGTGGTCACATTCTGAGATTGGGGAATAGAGCTTCAATATACAAAGGGGATGCAGAATACAATTAATTCACCCCATTAGCCCACCATTCATCTACAATATTTATAAGTAAACTCCGGAGTATACATAATAGAAACATGTAGCAAATACCAGAGAAATAAATTTTGAGGATTAATTATCTTTGTTTTAATTAGTCTAATTTAATTTGTTTCATTGTAAATCCATATAAGACATATACAATTTCATGTATAGTAATAATAGATGTGCTTAACAACTGGCTCACAAAATCCCTGACAATTTGTCAATCAACTTTCTTAAGCCTATACAAGCCAACTTCAGCACACTATCAATTGAACAGCGTGCATGCTAGAGACAAGACCCTTCAGAGAAACTACGTGTGTTCCAAGGCCTAGAACAAGAGAAACGAGCCCACAGACTATTCCATCTCCATTCTATATTTCTCCCCGCAAGGAGCCCTGTGAGACAGTGTCAATATCACTCATTTTCTTCACACCTCTGGCCTTCTCCGGTCACCTCAAATCTTCAGCTTTGCTTGGCCCAACTTGATTCCCCTGCTCCAGGGTTCTGCTGCACGACGCAAGGCATATGAGACTTTGCATCAGGACCCATTCTTACTTTCCATACGCAGGTGCCCAGACTGTCTCAAGGACAGGTAGAATTCTTATATCTACTAGTAGTTTCTCCAACCAAGCCCAGTCCACATACAGCTTTCTCTTTGCTGAATTCCTAGAGAATCTGTTTACATATGGCATCCCACTATTCTCTAGTTGATTTCCATGTGGATCTCTTGCTTCTACACTTAATTTATAATATATTTGGGAAGAGAAGCTGTGTTCTTTGCTTGCTATCTCAGTCCCAGCACAGAACTAGACAGTTAGCAGAGGCTTGATAAATCTTGTCACTTATACAGAGAACAGCAAATAATAATCAAAAAGCAATTTTGTCTTAGGTTCGAGTTGGAAAGAACTAGGCCTTGATTCAGGGGAAGGCAGAAAAGATACTCACAGGCGTCAATCATTCCTACTCAGAAGTTTTAGCACATCTGAAAAGGAGAGAGCAGCTTAGACCAAGGAGGGATCTCAGTGAATGTGCCTTCTCATTGTCTCCTGACTTTTCCTCATGGGGGTGTGCCCAAATGGAGGTAATGGCCAGCAGCCCATAAGGGATAAGAAACTCCTTGTGTATTATTTCAGCTAATGCTGCCTGTCATAACCAGCACACTATAAATTCTCAAGGCTGAACAAACATAGGGTTATTTATTTTTTCTCACATAGAGCCCAAGGGTAGACACTAGCAGTAGGGAACAGGGGAGTCAGAGCTCAGCTCACACAGCCACTATGGACCCAGTTGACAGAGGCTCTACAATGTCCCACATGACTCCACTATGTCCCACATGGCTCCCATGCCCTGATCCTGGGAGTTGATATCTGCTGGCATTGCTGGGGAGAGAAAGCACATATAGGATCTCTCAGGAGGGTTTGGGGGCCAGATTTGAAAACAGCATCATCACTTCTGCCCAATGCCATTGGCCATTACTTGGTTAGTTGATCTGGTGGCCCCACCTAGATCTATATGGGCAGAGAGAACAATAAGTCAACACTGTAGAACAGAAACACAAATTATTGAAGGATTAGTGCAAATTTGCTCATAAAAATGGACATGGTCAGAGCCTCCCAAAACCCTTACCAAGCATAGACCAGGATGGAGGCTTAATCCACTCTGATAGACAATATTTGGCTTACATTTCCAAAAGGGAAGGTAAATTCTACCAATGTTAGAAATCATTCATGGAAATTGCTCTACTCCAGAAAAAACTCTCATTTAGCTGAAGGGTATCATTTAATAAATAAGAATGAATTTGATGTCTCAAATCTCTTTTTTCCCCGGAAGAGTCCATATTCTACTTCCACGAGGCTAGAAGATCCTTCTGTTACTTTGTTCAAGTGAGGCAAGGACCCTGAACAATTTCACATGATCATGTGATCTTCTGCCTTACAACTGGTTCTCAATTGCACTGAGTCAGAAACCAATAAACTTGCTTAGCTTGGTGGCAGTATACAGGTTGTTGTAGGCTCAGTCCTTACTGAACACTCAGGAAACGCACTCTGTAGACCCAGAGATGCCAAAAGCTATGGGTATTTTAATGTCATTCTTCAAGCTTCACTGTCACAAAGAGAGGACTTAATACCCAATTTTTATTTTCTAGAATAGGATGGAAATTTAACTCACCATTTGGAAATAAATAGTCTAGAGATCTACTGGAAGGAGCCATTATTTGACTTCAAAACATTTACCACTGAGAGTCACCAGGAATATCATGCTTTCAAATTGTTTCTTTTTTAAGAGCCATGAAACAAGAGAAACAAGAGCTAACAAGGGGGGACCAACCAATAGAATAAGTTCCTCCAAAAACACCAAGCTAGAAGATAAAAAGGCAAAACTGGGATATTTGAAATGAGAGGAGATAATAAAACACTAAGCTTTAAACAGCATCTGTATGTGGGAAGAAGTGGAAGTGGAATTGAGTTAAGAAAACTGTTGTGTCGTGTCCCTTGAAGGGAAACAAAATAAAAACACATATTCTCACATCTCTCCCCGCAAAGTGCATGATGTTAAGAATATTGGGCTTGACAAATCTAACTCTGCAGTTTAGAGTCTTAAATATATTGGAGCTGACTTTATGTTAGAAGGGGAGAAGGAAAGCAATAGATAAAGATAGCTTTACAAGAAAAATATACCAATTTTCAAGTTGCTATATTTACCAAGAAGAAATGGAATACCCACGACGGGTTCAAAGCATACATATCATTCAGGTCCTTGGAAAAGGAGGGGTTCCACACCATTAGTTGAATGGCACACAGCAGCCTTATAGGGGACCATTGTGCAGCTGACAACGGCCTCCCCTCTGAAATACTTTCCTCTTTTTTTACCTAGCAGAATGCCAGAAGTAAAACATATGTTTTCAGTGGCCCTGACCAATGTGGCTCAGTTGGTTGGAAGTCATCATGCAAAGGAAAAGGTCACCAGTTCAATTTCCACTCAGGACACATACCTAGGTTGCAGGTCCAGTCCCCGGTCAGGGTGTATACCAGAGACAATTGAAAAAGGCATCTGCTTTGGGTGTCTGAAAAGATGATGAAGTGTATGGCATCCTACCACAGCTTTAGACATACGAAGCTCTCAGAACAAAACCTAAGGGGGGAAAACCCAGGTCAAACAACTTAAAAGTTCAGCCTATGTTTAAAAAATAAAGCTCAATAAAAATAAAATTTCACATTTCCAAGTGCACATCTGGGACAATTTACATTGTGAAAGCCAGGATGTAAGGGAAACTACAAATGCCATTAGCTGCACAGCTGCCAGCAGACTCTGCCATAAGACAGCCACGTGGCCACACACCTGGGGGATCCTCAGATGGCTCTTGATGGGACCACCAGTGGAACTTGATTTGACTAATCAGAAATAATAACTTACTTCAGGGGCTAGAGAATTTAAAAATGAGGTGTCTGCTCTTTGCATTATGGCCGAGTAGTTTCTACATTGGTGGAAAGAGACAAAAGTATGACACTGTATAACCCAAGCCTTCTGACATTTACAATATTGTGTAGGTTCTTCCCACATTGATGCTGTGCTTAGCCATGTGACTTGCCTTGACCAGTGAAAACCGACAAGGATGAGACAAGTAGAAGCTCATCCTTTAGGAAGGAATATTTTTTCTTGGAGGCCTGGGCCACCATGTGAAGAAGTCCACATATCCTACTGGTGAGCCCAGGTGGAGAGATAAATGTCTAACAGCACCCAGATCTCCCAGGCATTCCAGGGGAGGCACCAGACATGTAAGTGAAAAAGCCCTCTT
>PVKM010017539.1:8010-25933 GCA_004027735.1 Carollia perspicillata
AGATGCAGTTTGGCTCAAACTATTTCATAGAATCCCAAGCCCAGACAGGACTGAGACTTAGAAGGTGAGAATGAATCATGGGGCAGACAACACAAAGACTAACTGCAGGTCTGTTTTGCTGGGAGTGGCAAACTACAGCCTACCACCTACATTTGTAGAGCCAGTGAGCTAAGAATGGTTTTCACATTCTTAAAGCATTGTTTAAAAAAAAAAAAACATAGAAAGACCATATGACAGAAACTATATGTGGCCTACAAAGCCTAAAAATTACTATGGGTCCTTTACAGAAAACATTTATGGACGCCTGGTTTTTGAACAGTCAGCAGATGCACAAACACCTTCTACTTCCCAGGAAGTAATACTGCCTGAAGACAGGCATGTAACATGACACAAAAAATATCTGAGCTATCTTTGATCATACTCAGAAAGAGTAAGCAGCAAGTATAAGTGTTAATGTGCTGATTAAAGCATTTCTTGGACTGGTATTTAGAGATTCCTAAGATTAATGGCCAGCGCCACAGTCACAAGCCAAAAAGCAGAGCTAACCACTCAGGAAACCATCTTGTATACCCAGAGATCCCAGTTTCATTCTTCCATAGGAACAGCCCACCAGATCACCAGACATTTGAGTAAAGCCTGAAGTACTACAGAAGAAAGATACAGATGAATTAACAGAAAAAAACGATGCCACAAGAAAAGTGATAATACAGGGGATTTGGAGAACTTTTTAAAATCTCAAAATAGTATTCTCAGAGAGATTCCAGAAGACTTTGAATCTATAAACAGAAAAGATGTTATAAAAAACTACCAGTAAACAAAAAAGTGCTCTTAGATAAATATTTTACACACACACACACACATTGTCTCTGAGGTTCCTAAGCCTCTTCTGATTTTTTTGAATTCTTGTTTCTTCATTCTGTTCTAGATGCATGTTTACTTCTTCCTTTTGTCCCAAATTGTTGATCTGAGTCCTGGGTTCCTTCCCTTCACTGTTGGTTTCCTGTACGTTTTTCTTCATTTCACTTTGCATAGGCTTCATTTCTTCCTTCATTTTGCAACTGAGCTCAATCAGTTCTGTGAGCATCTTGATTACCATTTTTTTGGGATTTTGATCTGTTCTTTTCATTTGGGCCATATTTCTTTGTCTCAGTGTACCTGTTATGCAATAAAGGGGAGAGCCTTAGGTATTTGTCAGTTGTGGCGCTGCCTGTGGGGGAGGGGTCAGAGAGGAAACAAGGCCACTCACTCACTCCACTCTAGCCCCACTTTCCAACAAAATCTCCTGTGAGACTGGGAGTTTCTCTCACCTTCGCAACCTCCACAGATTTTACAGCTAGAGGTTCTGAGTCTTTAGTTTCCAGGTCAGCCAGCCCCTCCTCACCTCCGCAGTCTGCCACCTTGCAGCCTGTCATCTCCACCTGCCCAGCTGCCTGTCTCCACACCTCCCATCAGTCTGGATGACTGTTTCTTTTACTCCTTGGTTGTCGGAGTTCCATGAATTTTGATATTCTGGCAGTTCTGGTTGTTTATTGTTTTTAAGTTGGCTGTTACCCTTCTTTTGCGAGGAAGTACAGCATTTCTACTTACACTTCCATCTTGGCTGGAACTCCTCTCTTGATGCTTTTAAGATTCTCTCTTTATCTTTTACCTTTGACATTTTAATTGTATGTGTCTTGGCACGGTCCTCTTTGGGTCCAACTTGTTTGGAACTCTGTGCTTCCTGGACTTGTATGTCTATTTCCTTTGCCAAATTAGGGAAGTTGTCTTTTATTATTTTTTCAAATAAGTTTCAGTTTCTTGCTCTTCCTCTTCTCTGTCTGGCATACCTATGATTCAGGTGTTGGTACATTTGCAGATGTCCCAGAGTGGACTTATACTACCCTTGTTTTTTTTTAATTCTGTTTTCTTCTTGCTGTTCTGGTGAATGTTTATTTCTTCCTTATGTTCCAAATCATTGACTTGAATCCCAGCTTCCTCCCCTCCAATGATGGTTCCCTATGGATTTTCCTTTATTTCACTTAGTGTAACCTTCATGTCTTCCTTTATGTTGTTGCCGTACTCAATGAGTTTTTTGAGCATCATGATCACCAGTGTTTTGAACTCTTCATCTGATAAGTTGGTTATTTCCATTTTGTTTAGTTCTTTCTATAAGTTTTTTTTTTCTGTTCTTTCATTTGGGCTATGTTTCTTTGTCTTGTCAATTTGGCAGCCTCCCTGTGTTTGTTTCTGTGTACTAGGTAGAACTGCTTTGATTCCCTGTCTTAGTATCAAGGCCTGTTGTAGAAAAGGTACCTGTAAATTGTGTGGGGAGGAGCCTTAGGTAATCACCAGGGTGGCATCCCATTTCAGCACTTTGTGGCTCTGTGTGCAGGAGGGCTTGGAGTGGTGACAATGCCATTGCCTGGTTTCCGGAATTTTTACCCTGCACTTGCCCCATTTCTAGTCACTTCACCCACTTTCTGTACATGACTGTTGCCCTGGTGGTGAATCCCAGAGTTGGTGAGTCTGTGTACATTCTAAGTCCATGCAAACCCTTTAAATGGAGTCTCCTGAAAATCCAGCAATTTCTTCCACCACCCCAATCCCCACTGGTTTTTATAGCTGAAGTTATGGGGAGTTATCCTCAATACTGGAACCCTGGGCCATGCAGTTCGACCTGGGCCTGGGATCGCTCACTCCCAAGGTATCCCTCTCAATTTTTATCCACCACCCATGAATACGGGGCTGCCTGTTCCACCGCTGCTGCTGCCTGTCCATGCCACACTACATCATACCTCTCCTCCTGTCTCCACAAAGCCACCACTCCTACCTGTCTGGATGAATGGGGCTTCTTTAAATCCTTGGTAGTTGACTCCCATACAGGTCCATTTTCTGACAGTTCTGGATGTTATTTGCTTTGAGATCTAGATGTAGTTCTTTCTATGATTGTGCAAGGAGGCAAAGTGCATCTACCTACACTTCCATCCTGACCAGAAGTCCTGAAGCAAATGATTTTCAACCAACAATTCCATTTCCAGTCAAATGATTAGATCAATAAGGCATGGATGTAAAATAAAGACATTTCTGATTCATAAGACCTCATTCATTTCTCTCCTGTGTACCCTTCCTTAGGAAGTTAGCTAGAGGATGTAAGCCAGAAAGAGTGCTGCTCAGGGGAGAATGAAAGTAAGTACCAAGACCACAGCTTTGGAAATGCCCTGGGGAGGAGCCAGGACAGACTAGACCCAGGGGATACGGTAGCCTGGGAGAAAGGCCCCCAAGGGAAAAATGGAACTGAATAGACTGAGAATTCTGGAAAAGGTATGGAACGTGCTACAAACATGCTCCTTTGAGTGGCATAGCAGTTCCATTAGACTATTGATATGATTCTATGCAGATAAAGGAGAATAGGGAGAAGAGGAGTAATGTAAATGAATTCAGTCTTAATCTAGTTTATCAAGAAGGAAATTAAAGGTAATAAATCAAGAAATAATGGGGTGTGTGTGTATCTATATAAAAAGCCACAATATCCAGCCATACCCTTCCCTTACCTCAGAGCTGAGCAACTTTTAAAGTTTTCTGTTTTGGCCCTGGCTGGTGTGGCTCAGTGGATTGAGTGCTGGCCTGCGAACCGAAGAGTCGCTGGTTCAATTCCCAGTCAGGGCACATGCCTGGGTTGCAGGCCAGGCCCCCAGTTGGGAGCACATGAGAGGCAACCACACATTGATGTTTCTCTCCCTCTTTCTCCCTCCTTTCCCCTCTCTCTAAACATAAATAAAATCTTAAAGTTTTCTGTTTTGATTCTTCTAGTAGTTACTGCTATATTTCTAAGCTATTGTGGCTTTTTATTATAGACTTCTTTATTGTTAGACTTTCTCACCACGTGAATTTATTATTTAAATAAAATTAAATGTTTATCAATGTATGTATACGTCAAAATATTCCTTAGAGTTCCCCCTCACAAGTAATGTGAAATGAATGTGCTTAAATGTTGCTGAGTGTGAGCCTGACTACTAAAGGTGTCATTGATTATATGTACAAGGAGCAACTCCACCCCAGATAAGTTCCACCGCCATAAAACGATGTAGGTTTATTTTATGAAACAAATACAAACTTGCTCCAGGAAATATCATGTAAGTCAGCACAAAAATAAAATGAAATGGAGTATAATTCAAGTAATGAAGCCAGAAAAAAGGTTTCTTTCCTCTTCTTATGAAAGTGTTTGCTGCTTTCAGAAATATGTGCGATGTTTTTGCCACACTGAGGTGCAAATACATTGTTTATATCTTCTGCCTGGGTATAATATTTATGGTAAGGAGAATCATGCACCCCATGGACTGGTATACCCAATGCATCAGCAACTATGGCGAGTGTAGAGACTGTCAGCAAAGATCTCAACTCATTTCAGTCTCAGATGAATAAGCTTCATGATGTACCAATGGGAAAAAAGGTAACAAGCACAGAGAGCAGAATACATCAAAGCCAACCCCTTGAATTGCGCCTAGCAGTAAACTATAGAGCTGGAGGACAAAATGTTCTCCCTGTGGCTTATCCTATTAAGAAACTGGGCCTCTCTCATTTTCTGAGTTCCATTTTCAAAAATTGTTCCAGATAGACTGCATTGCTGCAATGTAAACTCAAGAAAGCCTGGACAGAAAACATACATTTAGCATGCATATGTTTACATACATTACATAGCATATGTAACATATATTACTTAACGTTTAGTAAATAACCTGAATCACACCACTTGGCTTTGATCTACCTGATTTAAGAATATTCTAATAGTAATTTAGTATCTGTCACTAGAGATTTTTTCTTCTTCTGTGTCAATTTATACAGTCTTAAATAACAGATAAATCTTGATGAAATATTGAAAATAGTAAATATTGCTGATACTAAACTCTAACTCTGTGGTGCTGCTAAAGCAAACTGCTTAATAATATAAGGGCAGAAGCAGATCTGGCTTTTACGCAAAACTGTGGAGTAAGTAACCTTCAGAGACCCATTTCTATTGGAGCCTCACTCGTACAAGCACCCCATAGTCCAACACTTGCACCTTCCACGATCAGCTCAGTGCTATTTCTACCCTACCAAACACATCTCCTCTACATGTTGCTCTGTCCTGTCCTAGGTCTGGTCATTGGCAGAAGCATTCAGCTCATATGGTGGGAATCTAAGTAACATGAGCAAATTGTTTAAATAATAAGAGATCTAGAAGGAGACAGACTGATTATGCATTTATGAATATTTATCTGCAACATACTTGAGAACTAATAGGAAGCAAACACAAGAGAGCCTGCTGGACCTGTAGGTGAATGGCAGTACTACACTTTGCTTTAATAAAAAAGGACAATGAAGAATGAGCGAAGTCTTAGGCTGCGAGGCTCTGAAAAGTGTAGTCCAGGGAGAGGGGTGCTATCACTCCTCTTTTTGAAAGAAAACTTATAACACATTAAAATGCTCGTTAAAGTTTACACAAGTAGAAAATCCAAAAATCATTTTCCTAAAACTACTTAATTTATGTGTCTTCCATATTTTTAATAGTTAAGCTTTTAACTCCAAGTCATAGGTTACTTCAATGCAGCCTAAGATTAAATTCCCTCAACAAATTATATAGTTTTACTAAATGATTCCAGCCACATTTACTAAATGATTCCAGCCACAAATATTTTATTATTTGTAAATATGAAAATAATGAGTTGACTCTAACACTTTGGTTTCATCATGCACTAAAACAGCATACAATGTAGGAAGGAAAAAATTAACTTTTTTAATATTGTACTTATTCTGACGGGACCAAACATAAAGTGACAAATAAATTATATTACTGACTATGCACTACATTTGTATTGATTTGTTGAATGTACTGCTAAATAGTTAATGGTATGTCAGCCATTCATTTACAAATACATATTTCCAGAGATGACATGCCAAGATATAAAACATTTCCTATGAACTAGTAGGAAACTTAGCCCAGATCATAAGTATTTAAAAGGTAAATTATTTAACCTCACACTTGTTTGGACAATATGTATATAGAGTAGCCCACGTTAATGCTACCCTACTTAATACAGAGGGTGTGTATTTCAATTGTAATAATTTGCTTTGCTGAGTTGTATAGTACACAATGCAACACAAATTATCTGGGCTGAGTTTGTATGATGAGATTAGTTGACAAAAGGACACCTAAACAGCTGCCATGTGCTAAATTAAGCAATTATGAGTACATTGGGCCACATGGAACTGTCAGGATATACTACCCTGAACAATGCCATCAGCAGTGGACTCCTGGGAGACCAGAATGTTGAGTCAACCCACATTCAGAATGTAATCAAAAAGCTGCAGGAGCTTCTGTGAAGGTAAGATTCTAGAGACCTTGAGACAAAAAGGCATAAATACATACAATGCCAGAAATATTCCAGTAATCAAAACATGAACTTTTGCCACAACTATTGAGAGCTATGTAGAAAAGAAAACTCATTCCCACTCCAGCTACACAGGTATGAAATAGTAGCTCTTCGGGATAAATGTGAAGAGAAATAGACATAGACTTAGATAAGGTGCAAGCCACATTAAGTTTTTATAAATGGCCCTTTAAAAAGAGCCATTTCAGTGTAAGCTGCCAGATGCCCTAGATCTGGTGAGCTGTAGAGTTTTTCCATATTATAATTCTATATAACTCAACATGACCCCAGTCATTTCTAAATTCCTTAGTTAGACCCCTGTGCGTTGAAAATCGGGAACTGTGGTGTCAGACTATGTGGGTTTGAATCCTGCCTCTGGTATTTTCTGAGTGAATAAAGAGAAAATAATCTTTCTACACTGATACTTTGCAAAAGAGGGACGATAATAGTAACTACTACATAGAGTTAAATGGAGGATTCATCTTGATGTCAAACAGGCATCTCAAATTCAAAAGGTCCAAAGCTGAATTCCTGTCTTCCCCTTCCAAGCCTACTCCTTAACAGTCTTTGCATCTTCATAGTAATCTCCTCCTTCCCTTGTTCAGGGCAAAAGCCTCAAGTCATAACTGATTATTTTCTTCCTCTCAGACATCACATCCTGTTGGCTCTACTTTCCAAACCCATTCAGAACTGAACCACTTCTCATTTCCTTCCAGCACTCTACAAATCTGTCCCAAGAAAACAGTCCCCACTTAGATTATCCCAACAGCTTCCTAACTGACCTCCTCTTCCAGTCCTTGTCTGCACAGTCTATTCTCAACACTGAAGTTAAAATATAAGTCAGATTATGTCTTCTTTGCTCAAACCCCTCATTGACTTTGCATCTCCCTCAGAACAAAAACCCAAGTCTAGAAGATTGGGTCCCTCATTACTTCCTTGACCTCATCTCCTGCTACTCTTTCCTCGCTACTCTATTCTGCCACATGGGCTTTGTGGCTATACCTGGAACGAAAATCTGAAGGCATTCCCACCTAAGGGTCTTCGCACATTCCCTCTTTCTGGGTCTTTCTTCTTCCAGATGTCCACATGTGCTTAGCCCTATTTCGGGTCTTTGTTAAAATATCACGGTCTCAATGAGGGCTTCTCTAACCTTTTAAAAATTAAATAACGTCTACATTCACTCATACACCCTTTCTTCCTTGACTATTTTTCACCATAAAACTCACTCCCTATTACACCGTATGGTTTACTTATCAATCTTGATTGTTGTGAGTCTTCTCCCACTAGAAAATAAATTCCCTAAAGGCAGAGGGGTTTTTTTTTTCCTGTTTATTATTCAGTATGTAGCCCCCAGAGCCTAAACTAATATCCACCACAGAGCAGGTACACAATAAATATTTATAAAATAACTGAATACATTAGTGAGTACAAAATATTTTTAAATGTGTCTGGCACATACTAAGCATACAATGAGATTTAGCTATTGTTCACTCAAGGCATTCACTTATGGAATCGCTTCTTTATAAAATTTTCTCAATGTATGTATTTTGATAATAGATTATATTAGCTTCATATTATATTAATATATTAGCTTATATTAGTTTATTGTTTCTTAATGTTTAGCTTTTGTGTCCAATACGCAATTAATCTAACAACGAAAACTCACAAGCATAAAGTTCTGAAGACATTTTCTACAAGGATCTGTTAAAAACTAATTTGTAACAATCTGAGAATAGCACATTTTATACTCTTTAAACAGTCCCTAAATGCATTTTCCCTAAGTACATGTAAAGTAAGAGGAATTATAGAAAATTTTAGTAACATGTAACATATAACATATGTTACATATAATTATATGTAACATATAATTTCTTATTTATTTGTTCATACTCTGTGACTTCTTAATAGTTATGAGCTAAACAAGTTCAAATGATGAGCTGAAATAATTTTACTCAAGCTCTGTGATGAATTAGAAAAATATCAAAGAAAGAAATCTGGCATACCATTGCCTTTCTCTATCATTCTCTTTAACTCTTTTTAAATTCCATAGCACATGTCTAAATCTATAGCACAATGATAGCAAATACTCATACTAATTATTGTGAATCACTATTAGAAGTCTTGATTGTTTTTGCATAGTTATAGTGGTATAGGCATTTCATTTTAATGTTTACCAAATCAGTTATTCATTTATAATGTATAAATAATAATCTTCAGTTAACCCAAATATTTTTATTACCAAATGGCTTATTTTCCTATCTAACCAAGAACATAGGTATATGTGCCCTGGCTGGTGTGGCTCAGTGGACTGAGCACCAGACTGCAAAGCAAAGGGTTGCCAGTTCAATTCCCAGTCAGGGCACATGCCTGGGTTGCAGACCAGGTCCCCAGTAGGAATTCCTGCTGAGGCAACCACGCATTAATGTTTCTCTCCCTTTCTTTCTTGCTCCCTTCCCCTCTCTCTAAAAATAAATGAATAAAATCTTTTTTAAAACTCCATAGGTATATAATAATGTATATGGTTCTATATGCTACTTTAAGCTTTAAAAAAATCATCTATGTTGCCAAATTTTAGTGTTTAAAATATAAAAATATTAACATACAAAATCTACTATATAAGCAAAAATGGTACATAGTATTACAAATATTTTAATTAATGATAGTAATATTGATTAAAAACTGGGCTCTTTGGGCTTAAATGTTCATTATAAATGAAAGCATTAAAATCTACAGTTTAAGCTCCTGAAGTCAGGAGTTTCCATCAGGAAATAAAATGGACTTTGAAATATAATCATCAATTTATCAAGAAAAAAAGAATTGGTTGTAATCAGTAAAATGTTACATTTGGATGACTACTGAAGGCAATTCAAAATGAATACCTTAACTAACCATCTGGATTTGGCCAGAATATATAAATTTAAATCAGAGGCTATAGAGTAAGAATAAATTCTAGACCCCTAAGCAGAATCTTTTAAAAAGGACCCTTTCTTTACTCACCTCACTTAACCACTGTATTCCTCTTCATCATTCTAAATGATACCCTTTCTTCGTGGAACCAATGCATTTAAGAGACGTCTTTCGTACTAATCACAACTCTTGTCAAGACTCATGTATAGTGAGTTAAGACTAAGAATGCTTTGGAAAATAGTTTTTTCAATAGATAGGATTTGATAAAAATGAATATATGAGAACAAACCTGAAATGACTCTATAGGCTTTTTTAATGAAAATAAATTTTTAGGAAGTCAATATTCAATTATTGACACTAAAAAAAGTAGCCAACCTATCTCAATCTGTCAACAAGGAGGTGGAAACAAAGAGGAATTCCAGGAGGTAATGCAAAAGGCTCACTTTTAAGATCTTTCAAGCTATTGTATTTTTTAATATCTCAGCTTATAAGGAGTGAATATAGCATTTTGCATGTATATTTTTACTGGATGAAAATTGAAAACAATCTAGTGAGCATGTCTATGGTTGTACTCACATTACATAAGCATCTATTGATAAAACATGAAAAGCACAGAGCTTCTTATTCAGGCCCTCCTGCAAACAAAAAACAACTACCTACATAACGGAGTAAAAATATTATACTTTAAGGTCAAAAGATGCAAATGCAGGTCCCAGTTAAAATATTACTATTATATAAAAAAAAAGAAAAGATAAAACAAAACAGCAAAATCCTAGATTAAGCTTTAAAGAATATTTATGGGCAGTTCTAGAATCTACAAGCCTAACCAGTAAGAAGTAAAAGTCACAGCACCCTGAACAATGAATTAGCACCCACTAAAACACAGAGGGCGAGGTTTTCATATGATGGCTCTAAAACTTGTGATTTGAGAGTCATAAGCATATATTTCTATTTCCTTATGTGGTTTTAACCACACAGTCCATTAGTTCCTTGTTCATGGAAAGGAAAAAGACCAAAGACTGAATAACCAGGCTTATTAACAGAAAGGACAGTAAGCCTCCAAAGTTAGTCTTGCTAAAGAATTTGTAGGGCCTAGAAAAGAGAATGGGTTAGGATCAGAACTCTTGGAATATTGCACAGAGAAGATTTTTTTTTCATTGAAGCCTACAAGATAGAATTAGAGCCTGAGGGGAGAAAAGAATCTTTCTCAGATACCTACTATCCATGAAGCCTAGCTAGAAGTACATATCAAAAACTTAGAAATATCCTAAGGCAATGAAAGTTCTAAAAACAAATGGTATTATTTAATTTTGCCCATTTAAACTCAAGCCAAACCCTGAAGGCTGATGGAAATAGCCAAATTCAACATATAAGGATTCCAATGATTTAATTCTTTCATTACCTGAAGAGAGTCAAAGACCATTGGCACTAGTAGAGAAAGGCTTAAAAAAGAAGTTAGAAGAGGACCTAGCACATCTAGTTTAACATATGGTCGAACCCAAAGCTCATGGTCTGGAAGTTGATCATGTTCAAGTTGTTTCATATTGTATCTTGGCTTTAAAGAAATGATGGAGTTAGTCAAATGAGCTGGCCTATATTCAAAATGTTTAAATCCTTTTGGTCTACTGCTTTAAAATAATAAAAATACCAACTAGTTAATACCACTATTAGGACCAACGGTTTAAAAGCTAAGTTGTCAGCAATGAAGAATGTAATTTTAGAATTATAATGAAAACTCTCCTATCATAGCTCATAAAGATGATGTATGTGGGATATGATAATGTGGGAAAGGTAGATGGTTTTCCAAAAATAATATTTGAGCCCCAGTTATGTACAAAAGCACAGTGAGAGCTGACAAATTACTCTTGGCCACAGCATATTAAAAAGTCACACACATACCCCAACAGGTATAGATTTTTAAAGTTTGAAGGTATCATGAAAAGGATGTAATTTAGTCTCTCGTTTAAATGAAGCATTCCTATAATGTAGTTTTTTACATTGTTCATGATCCAAAAAGTGGAGTACTCTTCCATCTTTTTCTTTTGCTTGCAATTTGTCTGTTAAAAAAATTGGGGCCTTCATTATTCATTCCTGCATGAATGGGACTCGGCGGCAATCAGGAAAGAGCTTCGTTTTTCTCCCATAGCTGCATCCAATTCTCCGTCAGCTCTCCCCTCCTCTATCCTTAACAGCCTCTCTTTCAGATGTCTTTTCACAACAGTTTCACCATTAGGTACTAAAAATGTCAGTCTTGTCTAAATCAAAGCATTGAGTCTCAAACTCCATTTGGAGCCTCTCCACTCCAGCCAGCTCAGGAATGACTCCTGGAGAGCGGGAAGAGGAGCCGCAGCAGGAAGGTAGGGAGGAGGGCTCTGCTCTGTACTCTCTATGCTCCTTCCTTCCCTCCCTACTCCACCCCATCCCCTTCCGTGCCCTTTACATTTCTGGATCCTGGAGGATGGCAGGGATCAAAAGAAGAGGTTCTGTTTATAATTCTCATTTGACTATTAAGTGCACTCCGTCATATCACGTGTCCAATAACTAAATCTCACAAGACACATCTGAGGCTTGTTGGGAGACCCTCAGCAAGATCCTATAGCCTACAGATTCAACTGACCTGTTGCCATCAGCACACCCCTCTCAGCTTTGCCCCAGTAGGCAACCCACTTAGAGAGGGTCTGCCCTACTTGGATCACAGGAGTTACAGTGCAAGTGCAGCCTGGCAAACTGCTGACCACTTCTAAGACAGGATAGTGAGAAGCTAGGAAATTCCTTGGCAAGTGGAATAGGGAAACTTGAGACAGATAGCTGAACAAACTGGCCAAGCAATTTACAGCCAGGTGCAGATGGTCACCAGGGAGGAAGGCCCCGAGTGCCTGGCAGGGGGCAAAACTGGGAAAACAAGGACTTGGCCTCCAGGGTAAGTAATGTTTCCTCCCCTGGCCTTTCCTCCCTGAAAATAACATCTAGGCCTCAGTTGTGTTTAGCTCTGGGCCCAGAAAAACAGCAAAAACAGGAGAGGTGGGGGATACTAGAACCAACTGCAATGACTAAAGAGCCTCTGACCTTTCACTGACCAATCAGTAGAGACCATGACCCTGAAAGGACAGACCTACAGGACTGATGAATATTCTGCTGAAACCCCTGAGACCTCCCCTAAGATTCCTGCCCGCTAGAGAGAAAAACCTCAAGACAAAGGATGCAGGGCACTATCTCCCTCCAGGGGACAGCCCACGCCATTTCCTTTCCCTTCTCCCACTTCTTTTTCCAGGGGCACTTGTCTCCTAAACTCTAAGGCAATGGGAATCCGGCAGCTTGTTCCAGGCTGATCCTGTGAACCTGTCCCCAAAGCCCCTTTTCTCTGGCTTCCCAGTGAGCTAAGGCCAGCCCAGCCCGGGCTCTCTTGTTGCTTCTTCGATGCTAGGCCCTTCTTTGTTCTACTGTTCCCAGATTTAATAAATGTACCCTCATAGTTACCCGGACCCATGTGGTGAAATCTTTCCTACACGAAGTCAAGAACCCACACACTACAGCCGGCCCTGGGCAGGCCCACTCAGGACCAGGTCCTTGTCCGGTAGCATTTCCTCCTTGCCCTGCTGTCAGGGGCATCTACTCAGCTTCCTACCCTCCATCTTCCCCAGAAGAGAAACCGAGACCTGTTATCATCACACTTGGCTCCAAATCACGTGAGGCCACAAGTCCTCTCCAGAAAATGCTCATACTCTGCTCTGGTACAGGCATGAGAAAAAACCTTCTAGTTTCTGCAATTTTGAAAGCAACAGGCCAGAAGCTAAATGCCAATCCACCATTTCCGCCATTTCATAGATAAGTCTAATTTTTATAAACAGTACTCTTGGGTTTCCCAACAAGAAACCCAAGGCCTTGGGGATAAAAGGAAGTATATAGCTTCCCTCCCTGTAAAAGAGTAAAAAGAAACACACCATTGCTTCCTATTCCTATGAGTATGCGCCTTTCTTTCAAAGAGCCTTAAATGAGTATCTCTCCTAAACAGACTGGGGGCAGATGACAGGACTGGTGATCTGGCCAGCTTTCAGTAATTCCGGTGAGGCTGTGTCTAGCTCTTCTCTCTGAAGTGTGAAGGTGCTGGTCACCCCATATCCTAATTTTAAGACAGGACATCTCCCATCCCATATGTTGTTTTAGATGTAAAACGACTTTTGAATAAAGCTCTTTTAATGAGAATGTATCTTTCTAAATTGCCACCCAACTACCCCCAAATGAGAAATCGGAAATAAAGGGCTGCAGGCCCTCACCCCAAATGGCTGTGTCCCTTTGGAATGAAACTGTCCTTCCATTGAGCTTCCCCTGTCATCCAGCCCAGGTGTACAGGACAGAAGGCAAACGTAATCAAAGGGGTCGTGACAGGAAGAGCAGCACGACTCCATCCTGATTGCGCTCTTCCTGATGTAAAGAAACCCATCTGCTTCCGCTGCCACACTAGCAAACGAGTACAGCTACAGTGTCACACTAGAATATAAAACCCGCATCACAGTAAAATCAGCACGTGTATTCCGAAATAGCAGTAAATTAGGGCACTGTCAGTATAGTCATACCAATAGAATTTACCTGAAGGATTAGGAGCAGAGTCCTTGAAGTCAGACAGTCTCAGAAATCATTCAATGTCAATAACTATTTGCTGGACAAGTAATGAAATGCCTGTTTAGCCTTATCCTTAGTCAGAACCTCGTCAAATTATGTATCCTCTCAAAACCTCAATATTCATGTATGTAAAATATACAAATAAGAATACCTACTTTAGTGATTCTCAGTCACAGTGCATGTTAGAAACCCCGTGGTGTCTAATTCAGTATGTCTGAGCCAAGGCCTGGACAAATGTGCTCGAGCTTCATGGATACCTGGGAGCTACCCCAAGACCGAAAACCATTAAACTCTCTCTTAGGGCTATTGCAGGACTGAATAAGTTAATGTATGAAAGCACTGAGCCCCTGCTTAAGTCCTATAGTATCTAGATTATAGCAAACTTTTAAAAAATATTATTTTATACATATTTATTTATAAAGTATTTACATGGCATATTTAAGAAAAATCAGTAACTTACTAAAGCGGTGGTTCCCAAACTTTAGCCTGACCCAATGGGTGGGGAGGCTTGTGCAAACACACGCCGGGCCCTACCCTCAGAGTTTCTAAGTCAGGGGTCTGGGCTGCTGCCCAGGAACTCGTATTTCTAATGAGTTCCCAGGAAATGCTGCTGCTGCTGCTCCAAGGATGACACTCGAAGAACCACTGCATTAGAGAAGCAATTATATCTTAAAAATTATGTACATATAAAATAAAAACAAACAGTAGGCAGAAAATACAGCATCAGCATTAGTTCATATGGAAGCAAGATTGATTTTCTTTGATGATTTGCAATATAGTCTCATATTGTTACTATTTTCTCAATAAAGCTTCACCTGACACCTTTTCCTAGGTGAATGGGAAGGTCACACCTTTGCACTCTCATTGTACCTTATATACAATTTATTTTATTTTATTTTTCAATTACTGTTTGCATTCAGTATTTTTTGTATCAGTCTTGTACCTTATATTGCACTTGCTATGTGTCATTGTCCTTAACAGCTTTGTATGGAAATGAACTGGTAAACCCTTACTTCCTGCCTTTAGTAGAAAGCAAGCTCCTTATAGGTAGAGATCAGGTCACGCTTACTACCTATGTATCCCCAAAACCTATCACAGTACCTGCAGACATTCAACAAAATACTTAATGGATGAAAATGATTCATGAAGCTCAATTTGGAATAGAGTCAATCTGAGGATTTTTAATAATTTAAGTCTCAAAGTAACTCTATGGGAAAATCTAAAGGTATGTAAACAACCATCCTCCTTTCAGAAGAGCAGTGATTCTCAAACAAAACAAAATAAAAGGGCATATGCCCCAGAAGACAAAGTCCTGCTAGCATCTAGTGCGTGAGCTGGGAGATGCTGCTAAACACCCCACAGTCGATGCCCAGGACAGCCTCCATCCACAACAAAGAATTACCCAGCCCAAAATGTTCAAAGGGCCAAGGTTGAGAAACTGAGCATTAGAGGAATTCTGACTGAGCTCAAGTCTCCCAACACCCTCCTAAACAAAAGTTTGTCCTTAAACCAAAGAAACAATATTAATAACAAAAAATTACAAGTATAAAAGTTTGTTTTATAGATAGCATTCACAATCCGAAGGCTCAAGGTCACACAGCTAGTTTGTGGCAGATTAGAAATAAACTCTAGTTTCACTCAGAGCTAAACGCTCTGAAAACTTTCTTCTTCACTCTTGGCCAGTGGATCCACGATCTAATCCAAACTTCAGCAGTAGGTGCTCCATCACTGATTCCTCATATCTCACTTCCTGTGCCTAGGCAGGATTGCCTGCATCGAGAAAGTGACTGCCTTCGGATGTTGTTTTTATAAATTAACTTATTTTTATGATTTTCTTTCATTCAGTCAAGTGGCTCAGGTCTTTTTTAGACCAGGCCTGTTTGAAATACTAAATCTAATCTTGGTTAGATACATTTTTGCAACATGCCCTGATTGAAAAATAATAAAACAGCATCCTTAACAGCCAAGAACAGAAAAACAAATAATTGTGACTTTCCCCTTTTCCTTTTTAGATGAGCCCTCGACTGCCATTTACAAGACTCAGCTCCTGGGGGAAATGTCCTCAGTCAACACAACTTCTTGGAGTTTTTCCTGCCTCTGGCACTCTGAGGTGTCCCACTTCTCACTCACTCCTTTTTCTGCCACCTTGCTACAAAATACATGTTGATCATCAGGCATGTGGCAGAATAATTGGACCTCAGACAAGCAAACGTTGGAAACATAAGGCGAACCTGGTCAACTGCAGGTACAAATTAGGCAGAGAAAAAAGGAGTGTGACAAAATACAGCCTTACCTGGATGCAACCTTGGGCTGAAGGTGATTGACTGGGTAGAGCACCTTTGCTGTAATAAAAAGCTAGCTTTGACTGTGCTTCTAGTTTTCTATAGTTTTTTCATCACCAGAAAAGGAGAAGTAGGAGAAAGAAAGGGAGGGAAGGAGGTAAGAAGGCAGCAGAGAGAAAACAGGGAAGGAGGAAAGTGGAATGAAATAAGCATTTACCGAATACCTCCCACATACAACATGAGGCCGTATACTTTGCCGTATGTTATGGGATTTAATCCTCACAATAGTTCTTTAAAGTCGATACTGTATTGTTATCTCCATTTTTCAGATAAGCAAAGTGCAGTTCCAAAAGGTTAAGTAACTTGCCAAAGATCACATAGGTGGGATTTGAATGCATATGTGTCTGACCCCAAAGTCCAGGAAAAAAAAAGGGTGTAGGCTCTGGGAAAATGTTGCTAAAAATGTTAAGAAAAACTCATTTTGGGTGTGACCAGCCATGACAAAAATTGAGATATAGGATGGTTCTCCCTAAAATTAGATATCTGATCCCTATAACTCTTCACAATGTTTTCCTTTAAAAAAATAATATTTATTCACTTATTTCCTCAACAAATAATTGTGGAGCACTAAGTGTGAGGAAGGCACTGTGCTACTTGCCATCAAAGCTACACCTTTACACAAGATGAAATGTAGGGTCTAGTAGAGAAAAAAGACAAGTGTACATGTGATTGAAAACATTTGATAAATGCTATAAAAAATGAAACCTCAGGGAGGTATGGGAATAGGTAAATATTGACAAAGAAGATGTCAAAATTTCAATACATGAGTAAGTGAAGTTAAAGTACCTTTCTTCTACTATTAACCCTAAGGTTAGAGGAACTGCACATATATACAAGCACATACCACACACACCACAACACATACACACAAATGCTCATTACACCATTATGTTTCCAGAGAAATCCTAGAAAATTCAGTTAACTGTGCTAGATATATAGTAAGGCAATGCAACTGAATATTATCAAGCCATTAAAATTAAAACTATTAAGAATATTTTAAAATATATAGAAATGTATATGCTTGACTTATTCAAAAATATATTCATAAAGTATCTGTGATATACCCAGCAACATACTAGACATTTTGGATGAAAGAATAAATAAAACACAATGAGGACCCTCAAGGAGCTCAGAGCCTAGAAATGGGTATCTATGGAGGGACCTAGAGAAGTGGACAGCAAATAGGATTTTCCACTTCACGATAATCCCAGGCACTGTGAAGTAGCAAGCAGTCCCTTGTTGCAATCCCATAAAACTCAGATCCAATTCCAGGCACATGACAACCTATACAGAGCCAGGTCTGATCCAAGAAAATTAATCCAAGGTGCAGAAAGATTGGAAGCAGCCCTAGAAAAGAACAGATCATGTCTAGCTGGTGAACAGGGCACTGTTCTCTCAGGCACCAAGCAGACTGGTCTGAAACATAGTCTCACCAGAATAATGGGGGAGGGAGTTACTACAGTAACGTTTTGACCCTAGGGTGTTAAGCCAGTGACTGATTTCCTATCAGGTTTTCGGTTCTTGTGCTTCAGGGCAGTACTAGGACTAAACACCTGCAGGACTCAGGATGGAAATGGACAAGTAAACTCAACATTTTAAATCAATATAAGAGCACTAAGAGAGTTATGTGCAAGATACAACTGGAGCAGCAAAGAGGAGGTGTTCAAC
>PVKM010017540.1:0-25808 GCA_004027735.1 Carollia perspicillata
TGGCGCATTACAACAAGCGCTCGACCATCACGTCCCGGGAGATCCAGACGGCCGTGCGCCTGCTGCTGCCCGGGGAGCTGGCCAAGCACGCCGTGTCCGAGGGCACCAAGGCCGTCACCAAGTACACCAGCGCCAAGTGAGTCCTCCTCGAAGAGACTGACCCTGCTCGTTCAGACCCAAAGGCTCTTTTCAGAGCCACTCACCTGCCAAGAAGGAGCTGGTGTGCTTTGCCCTTCAGTTGTGTATTTTGGGTGGTGGCAGGTGGGTCTTGGGGGCAGCATGTTACAAAGTAACAAGGTAAATTTAGTGTTTGCCTGACATCTGTTTAAACAACCAAAACGTGACATTTTTGCAAGTATTTCTGGTGTCAAAACTTAGCATCTAACTTTTCCCCCCACCTTGGCTGGGTAGCCAGGAATATGTCAAAGTCTGGAGGAAGTCAACATTTCACCACTAAAATATATTAGAGTGATTTAGTGAAAGCGGCGAGTGATTGACAAATTCTGGGCTTGGAGAAGGGGTACACGGAGGAGTCGGTGTAACAATGTTAGATTCCCTGAGCTTTGGGTGGATGGATGACACAACGGGCCATGTGCTCTGCCAGCTTCCTTCCCCTAGGGTCTCTCCCCTTCTCTCTGGGTGTATAGGACAAGGACCAAGGGTGCTGGCACCTGCAGTTACTCTTCCTTTTCCTGTCTGTAAACAATAAGCTCACTAAAACCAAAACTGGGTTGTCTCTACCATCCACACCAGTCAGACTGGCTGTGACAACACCAGCCTCCTGTGTGCTTGACAGTAATTCTGTTTACTACCCAGGTTTCCTTTGAGTGATTATTCTGAGGACTCTGTGTGGTGGAATTAAACAGCTTTACTGAATAGACTTTGCTTTAGGGGAAGAATCTTAACCATCCTTATACCCTAGACCATCTTTGGCTATATGTGAATTGTATCCATGGACTCAGTGTCAGAAACAGTGACTGTCTCACAGACTACTGAGAAAAAAAATTGTGTTGAATAAATAAATGGTAGTTGTTATTACATTATATATTTGATATATTAGTATCTACAAACAGACATCTATACATATAAATTCCACTCACATGAGAAACTCCTGAGGGGAGAGATAGGCTTGTATTCTTTTTTTTTTTTAAGTACCCATTCTCAGGTGTCCATTCATGTTGGGTAGATGGGAATCACAGGTGGCTGGACTCAGAGAAGTACTGGTCCCTCACACTCCTTTCCTGTGCATCTAATATTCTTTGAAAATATTTTTATTTCAATGTATGTTACTTGTTTTAAAACATGAAGCAATAATAATGTTACTGTGTGAAGGGAAATGTGTTGATCCTCTGGGGATGGGAGGAATTCAACAGACCCAAACTGAACTTTGATTCTACTGTTCCTTCTTGTTGGTGGTGGTTTATATATTCACGGCCTACACCCTTGCAGGTGAAGGAAAACACACACCAGCTCTAAATTAATGATGAGTAACCTAGAGTGAGCCCTTAGAACTCCCTGCCCTGTAATCTCAAACAACTCCCTAGCCCACTCTTTTGTTTTGAACAGCCCAGTGGTCTATATTCAAACCTCTCTGAATACCATCTGGCTTAAGAAAGTGTTTTGTTCACAATGTAAGACAAAATTAAGGATATCATCTCCACCACCTCCATCTCTGAGTTGGTTATGCCTACACTTGGTAAAATGTTTAAATGTTTCCAGATTCAACTCCTGGGTGGAAGGACCAACTCCTTTGAAAATAAGCTCTGATTTTTATAGTGTACAAAGTTGAAAGTACAATTTAAAAGATCAAACATATACTAAGAGAAAAGTGCAAATTCAAAATAATTATGCTATCTTTTGTGTGAAAAAAGAAATAATTGACACAAATATTACACATACGTGTAAAGATAAATGAGTAATTAAGGACAGAGCTTACTTCTAGGAGGTGACAGCGAGAAATGGGCTGATGGGGGATGAGGATGGAAGGAAAATTTCAATGTATCTTTTTTATCTTTCAGTTCCTGCTTTTGAAAACACATGAATGTATTGTGTCTGCAAAAAAGGCTTAAAATGTAAAAGTGTGTAACATCTGTATCCCTTTTATTTTGGAATAAGTGTGTAGAGTGTATCAAAGAAAGATCTTTGTCATTCTTATCGTTGAAATTTTGGGAATTTTTTTCTTTCTTAGTTTTTAATCTTGTTTTCTGTTAGACTGAACTGGGGGATGTGTGATATTACTGGTGAGTGATAGACGATTAATACAATCTGTTTTGAGAAGTAATAACATAATTCGGGTTCTTCTCTAAGGAAGCCTCCTCACAGGAAAACAAAGTAAAGTAAATAAAAGTAAGGATTTCTGTTACCATTTTGCTTTGAGAATGAGGTGGAGCCTGAGGCCTGAACCCAGGAAACCCTGAGAGGACGTTATTCAAAGGGACCAGGCTCAGCCAGCAAGGAGGTTTGAAGGGAGTGAATGTTCTGTGTAACTTGGAGGCTTTTAGTGGTCGCTCTCGAACAGCAAAATCAGGACAGACACTTGGCCCGTACGGGGATCGAACCCGCGACCTTGGCGTTATTAGCACCACGCTCTAACCAACTGAGCTAACCGGCCAGGCCGATCACAGGCTGAAATATATCCGTACAGTAGTGTTCTCTACATCCATCTTGGGTAGAAGAGAGGATTGGTCCCCTCTTCTTTCTGCTCTCTTCTGGCGAAGGAAGGCGGGGTGGCGGGAGGGGGGAGGAGGAAAAGCTCCAAATTTGTGTTTCTTCTGGGAAAACTTGGCCTTTCTCAAACTCACCGACAAGACTCCGTGCTCGTGGTCGGGGGTCCGGAGCTGCAGTGCCGGCACGCGACACGCGGTAGCGCCCGAATGCGGGGCCGCCTCTCCAGAGCCTGTGACCCCTTCCGGTCCCCAGGAACCAGGACCCCCAAACCCACAATCAAGAACGTCCAGAGTCAGGGCCGTTGTCTGAACCAAGAGAAACCCGGGATCTCAGAGGATGAGCCGGGGCTGACCACCTGCGGACAGGTGTCCACCAAGGAGGGGCCAGAGGAGCACTTAGTCATGAGTCACCTCTGCTCCCTTTGCTGGGTTCCTCTCCCCTCCTCCCTGCACGACCGTTTCTCAGTTAGAGGTTGCGATATTTTCAGAAGTTAATTGACCTGTGCACATTTTAAAAGCTCTCTCGTATATCTACATATTACACAGTCTTCTTTTGGAAAAGTACTACTAGAATATAAAGTAGTTTATACTCACGTTGTTGACCTAAGAACGTTCAAATCGGTAAAGAGTTTTTATAAGATTTTATTGGAGCCAAACTAATCATAATTGCTGGGAAGCAAGATCTCAAATGCTTCCAGAGAATGACAGTTTTGCAGCATCTTTCATACATTTGCAATAAAGGAGGTGATGTGAAGAAGAAGACTACATAAAGGTGGGAGAAAGCAAGGATGGGGTTGGATAACAGGAGTTAACAGGACGTTGTTCTCTCTGGAAGGTGCTTAGGCCTCCCACTGGTCTGAAAAAGAAGATTACTTCTGGCCTTTCAAAGGCATGTTAACCTAGATGCATAATGGGCTTGCTTAAGGCAAAGATAAGCATTTACTAAAGAACTGTAGTCCTGGTGCCCAGTACCCACCTTTAAATTCCATTAAGTTACATTAAATTAAATTAAATATAAATTAAAGCAGGGCCTATCTTCTACTTGCTTTTTGTGATCCTAATCCACTACAAGGTATTTTCTCTAGATGAATAGGAACCCGTTTAAACTTACGTCGGGTGAATGTTCTATTGTTCAGGACTTACACTTTGCTAGGGGAAGGGGTACTTTGTAGAAGGCAACAGACTAGAAGGTTGAACAACGTCATTCCCAATACAGATACCAAGATGCTGTGGAGTTTTGAGTAAAGCTATGTCGTAAGGTGTTCTAGGTTCACAAAGATCTCTCTGACTACTTTTCATAGACTGCTTTGGAAAGCTGCAAAGGGTGGAAGAAGGGAAACCTATTAAAAGGTTTTTGTAATATTTCCTGTTAGAGATGAAAGGTGTCTTGGACCAGGTAGTAGCTGTTAGGTAGTGAGTTTTTCAGATATAGCTATATTTTGAAGGTTGAGCAATAAATAATTCCCTTACCTTTGTGGAATAAAAGAATAATTTCAGTCAAAGATGTTGCCAAGATTTTCTTTGTCTATCTAAAAAGTTGAAATTATCATTAAATAAAATATGTAAGCTTGGATTTAAAGGATTTGTTGGGGACACTAAGGAATCAGCTGTCCCATCCCTTCTTCCATGTGCTCTGACAAATGACCTACACACGTTCCTGGGAGTCTGTGGTGGTTGGGTGGTGAAGGTGATGGACTCAAAACCCAATGGGGTGTCTGCGTGCAAGTTCAAATACTGCTCGCAGCGCTTATGATTTGGGTTTTGTGGGGTTTTTTTTCCGTGTACATCCTACCACTTGAAACTTCTGCAAAACTTAAGTTTGCCCCACACAGAAAACTGAGGGCGGAAGAGGGAAGCAGTTTCAATTTATAACTCGAGTATTTTAGAGGAGCTGGGGCCTCAGCCAGCTGTGAGTTCGGTTGTTTCCCTTGCCTTCTCTGGGCGTCTGTGAAGCCCCTGCACCCAGCCTTCCTCCCCTTCCTCCCCCACCCTACTTCCTATCCACACGGAGCTCCGTCTGTAGAGCACGCTGAAAACACTGGCTGTGTTGAGATGAAGTTGAGCCTGATAGCTTTCTGATCACAGCAGCCGACGGCCTAAGAGACGTTGAAAATCTTGGGAGCAGTTTTGCTTGCTGAGGATCCGTTACAGCTGTTCCTCATCAGAGGCTGGCGAGAGCCAAAAATATTTAGGAGAATACTGCACCATATCTGCCAAGAGCTCTTTGAAACGCTTTCTACAAACGAGGAAACTAAGGCACAGACAAGATACATTATGACTTCTGACTTTGCCTTGAATTTCAAGCCCAAACGAAACCTCATCTCCTTCTCAACGGACCCAAATCTCTTTTATAAGCAATTTCTAAGGAGTTTGTTTTTGTCACTTGTGATTCGTAAAATCTATACTTTTATTGAATTCTTGCTTTCTTGTTACATTTTGGGTTTATTGCATTTGGTGAATATTTTCAAAACCAGTAGTAATAAGAGCTGAAAATGGGCACTAATATAAGCTGGATAAGGAAGACAGGGTGTGACATGGAGCGAGGAACAGGGAACAGGTGATTGAGCCCGTAGAGATTTGTTCCAGCAACAAAAGCAGCTACTAAGCCCCAAACAAGTTTCCAATACAGAATCAGGAAAATGAAGATTGACTACTGTTTACAATTTTTTAATGTAAATCTATGTTATGAAAACATCACAAATCAAGCTTTCCCAGGATCAGTATTGTTTTCGGTTTTAATTGCTTTCCAAATAAGAAAAACACTTCTTGGTGAGATACAAACTACATGCACTGATAGCAATAAAAGTGATGGTATTGAAGGCAACCTCTCCGAGGCGTGGGCCAGTGGCGCAATGGATAACGCGTCTGACTACGGATCAGAAGATTCTAGGTTCGACTCCTGGCTGGCTCGTTCGTTTTGCTGCCGCCCCTCCCCGCCGCCCCCCTTTCCAATATACTGAGCACTTTTTCCGAATAGCTCTTCAGACAATCCTTGCAATCCCTCGAATGCATTTTTCTGGAACTGACCTGAGTTGCTCTCCCCCCTCGGCTGTCTGCTGAGTTTGATGGAGACCTGAGACGCGTCAAAGAAGCCATCGTGTAGGACTTTCTTCTTGCCTTTAATCTCTCCCTGCACTTGAAAAAGGCGTTGGGCCAAAAAAGATCACTAAAAGGATGGTTTTCGAACGAAAGAAGTGTTACAGAAACAGAAACAGAAGTTTTTCTTCTGCCGGTGTCATCGTCTCCCTCGGCGTTTTGTTCGCATTTGGCTGGTCCTCGCTCGCGGAGGACTCACTGCGCGCCGTGCGCATCAGACTCCGGACTCCCGGCAAGAACCGGGACGTCGCGGGGCGGGCAGACGTTGAGGGCGGCGGCCTCCTGCATCCGCGTGGAGGCCTGGCGCGGGGGCCGGGAAAGCCACGGCCGAGAGCGGGAAATTCCCGAAAACGAACCGAACGAGCATCTCGACCGGAGCACGACTTTGCGAGCGCGTAGCCGTGTCCCCGCTCCGCCTCGCGGGCGTCTGCGCGCGCGGGCTGGACGCGCGGACCACAGCGCCGCCTGGCGGCGCCCCGCGTCCGACAGGCGGAGGGGCACCCCGCGGCTCCGGGGCGGCGCGGGCGGCCTGGCCTTCCCTCTGGAGGCGCGGGGGGTGCTCCCAGGACAGCCGGGGGCGGCCTCGCGCTGACCTTGGAAGCCCAGGGGATGAGGCCCACGTCCGCTGCCTTTTCTCCACGGAAACCCGCCCAAAGCGCCAAAATAATATCATCTCCTGACGTTGCAGTAAAAACTACCGTAAGCAGGCAAATTTCGTGACTCTTCTTAATTTCCCCTTCCCTAACACCTCGACTTTCTTCGTGAAAACCTTCCTGACGTTTGTATGTTACTTTTTATTGAAAAGAAGAAAAACCCCGAGAGCATCTGTGTTCCATTGGGAGAAGAAAGTCGGAAATTCCAATTGTGATCACTGGCCATCTTGAATTTTCGGTGGCTCAATTTGGAAGGCGAGGCGTGTTCAGTGCAATAACCTCTGTACGGAGAGGGGACCGCGACCGTGACGGTAGGAACATCACTTTCCAGCCAACTGAACTGCCCGGCCACGAGAACACTGTGTTTTAAGCAAATGATGTTTGTTGACGTCGTGCAAATGCGAAGGCAACTTCTCTCCCTGGCACCCTCTTGCCACCTCTCAAAAAACACCTTCGAGCTGTATTCACAGACTTACTTCAATAAGGGTTCTGATTTCAATTCTCCGGATTTGGACTAAAAATCCACAGGAGAATTTTTTGTAGAGGTTAAGTCCAGTCTTTGCTGGACTGCAAACTGCAAACTTCTTTTTAAGAACCTGTGACTTAAGGGCCTGTTATTTTTAGGTTGGTCCTGTGGGGTCGAAGAAACGCTTGGTCAGAGTCTCTGAGGATCCCGCACAGGCAGTGATGTCGTGGGCAGTGACACTGGCAGCTGGAACAGAGGCACCTGCAGGGCCTGGGTCACAGCAAAACTGGTGGATTTCTGGGGTGGTGGAGAAAGGCTGCGAGCTTTGCAGAAATGCCAGATTCTCCGGGCCCCAGATAAGTATTAAAATTGAAAGACATTCCCATTCAATATACCTTGTTGGGAAAATTAGATACGTTCTATAAAAAAATGAAACTAGACCACCATCTTACACCATAAACAATAATAAACTAAAAATGGATTAAATACAAATGTAACCATTGAAACCATAAAACTCCTACAAGAAGGCACAGCCAGTAAAATCTCAGACATTTCTCTTAGTAATATTTTTTTCTGACATATCTCCTCGAGCAAGAGAAATGAAAGAAAAAGTAAACAACTGGGATTACATCAAACTAAAAGTTTTTGCACAGGAAATGAAACCATCAACAAAATTAAAAGACAATCATTGAATGGGAGAACATATTTGCCAATGATACATCTGATAAATGATTAATACCCAAAATCAAAGAACTCATACAACTCAACACCAGAAAAACAAAAAATTCAATTAAAAAAATGGTCAAAGAACTTGAATTGGCATTTTTCCAGAGAGGACATACATATGGTCTGAAGACATATGAAAAGATGCTCAACGTCACAAATCGTGAGGGAAATGCAAAGTAAAACCACAATGAGATATCCCCTCCTACCTGTCAGAATGGCTACCATCAATAAATGAACAAACAATACATGTTGGTGAGGATGTGCAGAAAAGCGAACACCAGTGCACTATTGGTGGGAATGCACATTGGTGCAGCCACAGTGAAAAACAGCGTGGAAGGTCCTTGAAAAATTGGAAATGGAGCTGCCTTGTTAACCAGCAATTCCATGTCTGGGACTTACCTGAAAACAAACAAACAAACAAACAAACACTAATTCAATAGAATATATGCATGCCTATGGACATTGCACCATCATTTACAATAGCCAAGCTGTAAAAGCAACCCAAGTGCCCATCAATAGATGAGTAAACAAAAAATCTGTGGTATATACACACGATGGGATAGTACTTGACCATAAAAAATAAAATCTTACCACTTATGATAGCGTGGATGGACAAGGAGGGTATTGTGTTCAGTGAAATAAACCAGAAAGAGAAAGACAAGTACCATACCATATCATTTATATGTGGAATCTAAAGATGAATATAAATGGTCAAACAAAATAGAAACAGACCCATAGCTAGAGAACAGACTGATGGTTGCCAGAAGGGAGGAGGGTAGGAAGACTGAGTGAAAAATATGAAAGAATGAAAAATTAAAAATTGGTAGTTACAAAATAGTCCTGGGAATGTAAAGTCCAGGATAGGAAATATAGTCGATAACATTATAATAACTGTATATGGTGCCAGGTGGGCACTAGAAATATCAGGAGAAACACTTTGTGAAGTATTATGTATAATTGTCTAACCACTGTGTTGTATGCCTGAAACTAATGCAAAATAATAGTGAACGTAAATTATAATTGAGAAAATAAAGTCATAGTAAGATACATTCACAGAAGCAGCTGTCAGAAGCCAGGTTTGAAGTCACAGACTTTAGATCTTCAGCCTTATGTTCTCCCAACTGAGCTATTTTGGCCAAGCCCAATGCTTTTCAATTACTTTTAAGTAGTCTTTTTTAGCTTCTTGGTTTCTCTTTTAAATGTCCCATCTCAGAAAAATCAAGATTATTATTTTTTAAATTTTTCTCTGGTTTTCTGTGTATGAAAGAGTCAATCTTTCCCTACTGAGTTGTCCTATATTTTCAGGTTATCCAGTATTATTACTTATTTTAAAGGTAAAAAAAATTGAGACGGAGTGATATTGGGGTAAAGAGAGACAGACACACAGACCAAGGGGACAGAATAGAGTTAGTGGGAGGGAGATGACCCAGATGCTATACAGTTCCCTGTTTTATGACAAGGAGACATTGCAATTTGTTAGTGTATCTTATATGAAAAAAATTGCATGAGACATTTGAAGTCAACAAGCCCTCATTCCTATATAATGCAAAATGTTATACTATTTAGATATGGACAAGGCCAAACACAAACCTTTCCCTTCTTGCTTGAACTGGTGAAAAGAGCAGACACAGAGTCTTCCCCTCTCACTCCTGGCCAACTTCCTGTCCTTTATCTCATGAATAATTAGCTAAGATGAGAACTGTTTGTCCCCTGCTGGGGGTGCAGGGGGTCCCCTGTGCACCTCTTGGTTCTATGAGTTACTAGAAGAACTCAGCATACGGTCATCTTCACAGGTACAATTTATTACAGCAAAAGACACAAAGTGAATGCAGTAAAGGGAAGACGCCCATAGGCAAAGTCTGGGGGAGACCAGGCCTAGGTCACACAGGATGTGCTTTTTTTCTTCAGCCAAAAGCTGTGACGACACATGAGGAATGTTCGCCAGGGACTCGGTGTCCAATGTGTTTATTCCAGGCTGCCTAGCATATACCCAGGCTCCAGGCTCGCAGACAGAAATCAGGTGTTCAGCATAAACCACATTTTTTCCCACAAACTGTTCAGGCACCGGGAGGCCCCTGTCATCTAAGAAATGGCAGGAGCTCTCAGGTCCCAGTTGTTACCTAAAGGCCAATCTTGAAGTGGTCTTTCTAAGGGTAGCAATCTCAGGCCTGCTATGTTAACCCTTTTCTGTGCACTCCTCTTTCAAGTAGCTAGACACAGAGGTAAATATTTTCCCTTCATATGACTGAGACTTCCCCGAAATGTAAACAGCCTCACCTGTGACTTGCCTGCTGTTCCCTGTGGATGTCGAAGGCAAACCGCCTTGCAGAAACACTCTGATGTTTGAACCTTCGGGGCTCGCTCCCAGCTACGGTCACCTGAGGAAAACCAAACGCTCCCTTACCAGATTCTCATCTTTGAGAGTCTGGTGCCATGACTCACTCAGGAGGGAAACCCACCTTGGACACTCTTCTTCTCCACCCAGGCACCGAGTTCTTTCAGGTGTGCTGTGGTTCTGTCCTGACGGCAATCTGGTTGCCCGACAGAGAGTCCGGTTCCTTATCCCTGGGCCTAGGCGTCTGTCTGCAGCAACTTGGTAAAGATTTGATTTTGAGGCTTGGTTTGAGCATTCTTTTGGTTTTGTTACATTTTTGGCTTTTGTTTAACCTTGGTATGATGAGTAACTCTAAATCTACCCGGGAACCCCTTTCAAACCGCCACCCCATTAATGCTTTGGCACTATGGTGACAATTTAGTTCATTACCTCCAAAAATGGCCTAATTTAACTACTGGGATTCGCTCTTTAAATGATTTTTTTTAACTCAAAGTCTTTCCACTTTTGAACCGATGCTTACTTTTTGAAACAGAGTTTATTTGGTAGAGTATTTTTAGGTTTCCGAAAACACTGTGCAGGAAGTACAGTTACAATCTACTCCCTTTCCCCCACCTCATATTCTCTCCTGTTATTAACATCTTGCATTAGTGTGATACAATGGACGAACCTATACTGATACATTATTACTGCCTAAAGTCCATAGTTCACATTAGGGTCTATGGACTTTGACAAATGCATAACATCATATATGCACCATTACAGTACATACAGTAGTCTCACTGCCCTAAAAATCCCCTGTGTTCCACCTGTTCATTGCCTATTCACCCCCCAAACCTCTGGCAATCATTGATCTTTTATCTCTCCGCACTTTCCACAATGTCAGTGTAGACTTCTCAGACTGGCTTTTTTCCACTTAGCAACGTGTTCTTTCATGGCTTGATAATGCATTTCTTTTTAGTGCTGAATAATATTCTATCACCTAGATTATTCTTTCATCTATTTTGGATACCAGGCCTTTATCAGATATGTGCTTTGCAAATATTTTTCTCCAGACTGTGGTTTATCTTTGCATTCTTTTCAAGGGTCTTTACAGAGTAGAAGATTTTAATTTTAATGGAGATCAACTTATATTTTTTTCTTTCATAGATGATACTCTTGGTGTTGTATCTAAAGGAGTCATCGCCAAACCCAAAGAAAACTAGTTTTCTCCTAAGTAATCTAGAAAATTTTAAAGTTTTGTATTTAGGTCTAATATGTTGCCCAGTTGAGAGTTAATTTTGAGAAAATATGTAAGGTCTGTGTCCAGTTTCTCTCTCTCTCTCTCTCTCTCTCTCTCTCTCTCTCTCCCTGCATGTTGATGGTTGTTCCAGATCTGTTGCTGAAAAGATTATTCTTTCTTTCCTTAACTGCCTTTGCTCCTCTGTCAAAGGTCAGTAGATTAGATTGGTACAGGTCTATGTGTAGGCTCTCCGTTCTGTTCCATTAGTCTATTTGTTCATTCTTTCGCTGGCACCACATTGTCTAGATCACTGTAGCTTTACAGCAAGTCTTGAAGTTGGGTACTATCAGTCTAACCAGCTGAGTCAACTAGCCACTCAAGGAGACATCATCTTTTCAGAAAAAAATAAGTTCCTTGATATTCTTATGTTTGTCTAAGTAAAAATAAAGGGAATTTCTCCTACCTCTTAATTTCCCCTTCCCTAAAACGCACCCACCTCACTCCCATTCTACTCCCCCAGTTTTCTTCAATAAACCCTGCCTAATTCTTTCATATTACTTTTTAACAAAACAACAATAACAATGCTACTTATAGCCTTCGTGTTCCATTAGAGGGAGCAGGTGCGAACTTCCAATTCTGAAGTGAAGTGATCTTAGGTTGTCGGCTGAAATTGGAGAGTTCACTCTGTCCGGGAGAGGATAAATTAAAAAAAAAAAAAAAAACGGTGGATGGCCAGTACCAGGATCGAATTCACAATTTTGGAGTTATTAGACCCACGTTCTAACCACCTGAACTCACCAGCCACTTGGTGGCACCCTTCTCTCTTAGTGGAAATGATAACTTTGAAAAGAAGTTTGTATTGAAAAAATAAAAGGACTTTTTTTCATGCCTTCCACCCTCTTCCATTCCCTTTAAAGTAACACCTTTAAGTCAGTATTTCTTATTCCCACAATTAAGGTGTGAGTATTAATGGCTCTCATAAAAGTGAGCCACAACTCTGCCGAAACCCGGGATCGAACCAGGGACCTTTAGATCTTCAGTCTAACGCTCTCCCAACTGAGCTATTTCGGCCAGAGGTGGCACCCCTGCTCGTGTCAATTACTTTTAAATAGTCTTTCTAGTTTCTTAGTTTCATTTTTGGATGTTATGTATCAGAAAATTAAGATTATTTTGGTCTTGCTTCCTGAAAAAAAATGGCATTTTGCCCTTTTAAAAAATAAGTGTATCAATGTAACATCGGACTGGGGCAATCCACAAGTTTACAGAGTATGATAGGAAGAACAAAGATCCGGAGTGGTAAAGGAAACTACATGTGGTTCCTCAGGGTACCAGTGGCTGCCCGCTGCAGTGGACGCTCCCTGGAATCCAAGACCATCTGGGATCATGTCTAGGTAGTGCTCAAATTTATTTTACTCTTTCAGGTGTTTGCATTCCTTCCCTTTCTGTTCTGTTAGGTATACGTTACATCCGGTAAAGCACGCAGGTGGTAAGAGTACAGCATGGTGAACTTTGCAAGTTTGTATCCCTGTGGACCCACCACCAGCTCCCTAGCTGATAACATCCAAAAATGAGCCACTGTTTCAAACTCATTCACTAGACAGAATGTCACTTGTTTTAAATTCACACACACTGAATCAACTAAAATCTGCTCTGATGCCTGGCTTCTTTTGCTCAATATTATTGAATCTTTGAGATTCGCCTATGTTTTTATGTGTAAAAGCAGTTTGTTCCTGTTCACTGGCTTCCCTTTAATGGATATACCACCATGTACTTACTCATTCCATGTTGATATGCATTTGCATGGTTTCCAATTCGGAGTTATTATAAAAAGCACTGAGCTTTCTTATGCATGGGTTTAGGTGAACACAAACACTCATTTATCAGATAGATAGATGATAGATAGATAGATAGATAGATAGATAGATAGATAGAATTGCTGGCCTATATTATATGTGTGTGTGTGTGTGTGTGTGTGTTTAACTCTATTAGGTGCTGCTAAAATAGTTTTCAAATAATAAATGTACCAGTAAATACCACTATCATCAATTTATGAGGCTGCTGGTGGTTTCACAGCCTAGTCAATACTAGGTATTGTCAGTCATTTTAATTTTAGGGTTTTGACTAGGATGTAGTGATATTGCTTTAGTATTTTAAATTGTATTTTTTGATAACTAATGATAGTTTATGCTTTGTCATATGCTTTTTCCAGTTAAAAATTAGGTTGGTTGCCAGGTTTTTAAAAATACAGATTCATGGTTCACTACATACTGTAAACAGACTGCTTTGTCAAATATATGTGTTGCAAATATCTTCTCCTGGTTTGTGGCATGGTTTCAGCCCTCCTAAATTTTGTATTTGAAGTTTTAAATTTTAATTAATTCCAATTTATCAATCTTCACGATTACTGATTTCCATATTCTATTTCACAAATAGTTGCCTACACTAACGTCGTGAAGTTGTTTTCCTATGTTTTCTTCCAGAAGTTTTACTTTTAATCATTAAGTTTAATTCCATCTTGAGTTTCTGTATTGGTAAGATAAGGATTGACTTTATTTTTTCCTATATGATTTCAATTGACTCAGTATTATTTATTGAACAGTCAGTCTTGTCCCCACTGAATTGCAATGTCTCCTTGTTGTGAAACAGGGAACTGTGTTGCATCTGGGCGTTTTTTGTTCTGTTTTGGTTTTTGGCTCTTCTGTCCTGTTAGTCTATTTGTCTATCTTTACACCAATATCACGCAATCTTAATTTCTATACCCTAAAATAAGCAATAATATCTGATAACATAGCATAAGCAGTCACTCGTGTCTATGTAATGAAGTCACAATAGAAGCTGTGGACATGGAAGCTTGAGTGAGCTTCCTGAGCTGGTGCTGCTCTGTGTGCAGTCACACGTTACTGCCAGGGGTACCTCAGCCTGAGCACCATGGAAACTGCTCACTTTGAACCCCTGCCTCCAAATGTACATGTTTGGGGGGAGGGAGTCTGAAAATTGAATATTTAAGCTTCCATCTCAAGAAGCTAGATAAAAAGAGCAAATTAATCCTAAGAAAGTAAAAGAAAGAAAACACTAAAAATAAGATATAAGTCTATTAAACCAGTAAATCACTAGCAAATGATAAAAAAATGAAAGAAAACACAAATTACCAATATTAGCATAAAAAAGAAAGCTTGCCAGCTTATTTAATGAAATCAGTATGATGCTAACATCACAATTTGACTAGTGATTATAAAATAAGAAACACACAGGCCAAGATAGCCCAGTGAAACAGATGAAAAATCCTAAACAAGATATTAGCAAATTGAACGCATCAACATATTAAAATAGTAATCAATCTATCATGACCACATGGACTTGCTCTATAAATATGATTGGCTTAAATATAAAATCAATATAATCACCACACTAAACACTAAAGGAAAATATTATATGTACATTTTAGTAGCTGCAGAAAAATAATTTAATAAAATTCAACTCCCACTTATAATTACAGCTCATGGAAATGAGGGGGGAAAGTATCTTCCTTAGTTTAATAAAGAGTATCGGTGGGGGGGGGAAGAACACCCTACAGCTAATCTTACCTGTGATGGTGAAATGCTGAGTGTTTTCCTCACTCTTCTCTATGCTGCTGGGGCCACACCCCCAACCAGGCCTGTGCATTTGTTCCTCCCTCTGCCTAGATCTGGCTTTCGCCTTACACATCCAAGGCTTTCTCTCCTATTCCCTTCAGGCGTCTGCTTAAATGTCACTTGCTTAGAGAGAACTTCTATAACAGCTTGATGTAAAATAGCATTCCCAGCACAGACCTTGGGATCCTCTACCCCTCTTATCCTATTTTTATTTTTCTCTATAAAAAGTATCTCCACTTTATGTAATTATGTATTTATTTTTCATTGTTTATTATTTATTTCTCCCCACGAGAACTGAGGAGCCACAGATCAGAAGCTGTTTGTCTCCCGGCGGTAACCTCAGGACCAGTAGAGTCGAGATTGATCATTCCACACTTGCTGCTGTTGCACACCTGCGGGAATTTCCCGTCAGGAGTGTCCAGTGGTCAGCGGGATGCATCTCTCTGCATTAAAGCAACAGGACTGAGTGGGAGACTAATGTTACAACCACAGTAAAGATGCTGAATCACAGTAAATAATGCAAAGAAGGTAGATGAGAGGAAAGCCGAAGGCAAACTGGGAGAATATCCGTATTTAAGAGGCAGGAGACAGGATGCAACCTGGGAGGGGCTGGATGAAAAGCAGAGCAACCCTAGTTACCATTTCAGACGCGTGTAGTCCTCCAGACAAGGCCGTCTGTTTATTTTCTGATGGCATTAGGAAGAAATAAACACCCCGCCACCTATGCCCGAGCACGTTCAGATTTCACAGGTGGGGTTCGGCAACCGCACCGCAAACCTGTGGATGTCAAAGCCAGGGTGCGGGGAGCGGCCTCCGCACTGCGGTGAGCCGGGTGGCCCTACACGAAGTCGCAGAGCGCAAGTCCCAGTCCCCAGAGAGGCGGGAATAATTTAAAGAAAGCAGCGGGAAACAGGAGACTGAGCTGCCCAGACTACACCCTCTGGTTTGACTTCTTCCAGTTTGAAAGCCACGAAACATGCTCCTTAATCAGGGGAGTATCCGCGGTCTCACCCTGGAAAATATAATGACCGCTTTTTAGTTGTGTCTTTAAAGAGGAGGGGGAAACAGGTAAGAAGGAAATCCTTTCCTCACACCGGAAAGGGAAGAAAACATGCTCCAGGTGAGGCTCGAACTCACAACCTCGGCATCACCCGCACATATACTGCTGTATAAGTACCGCGCGCTAACCGATTGCGCCACTGGAGCATGCTTTCGCGGCGCGGCCCGCGCGCGCTCTACGGAGAGTGACACGCAGGCTGCCCAGCGGCGGGGGCCGGACCCCCGGACCCGCGGTCCCCGCACCCGCACCTCCCCCACCCCCGCCCGGGACCGCGACCGGCCCGGCGGAGGCCACGCGCTGCTGCGGCCACGGCGCGGCCGAGTCTCCCGGAAGAATGAGGCGGTGCTTCCTCTGCGCCGCACGGAGCGGCATTTCCGGGGATCCCGGCGCGGGAGGCTGAGCATCTCCCGCGACAAAACGCCGGAGACGCGACCGCTCCTGCTTTGCGCGCGTCGCCGCAGACGGCGGCGCCCCCTACCGCTCGCCCCTTCCTCGCCCCGCCCCCGCCCCCGCCCCGTGTGGGCCTCTGGGGGTTCGTTACACACGGAGAGTCTGCCTCTGGGGCGGAATGCCCTCCCCAATGTCCAGGTTTCCTCCCCGGAGACGAGCAATAAAGGCCAGTTTTGTCTGTTGGTTGGTTTGCTTGATTGCTTTCGGCCTGGGGCAACTGCACGTCGAACCACCCAGACACGTGAGATGTGAAGCCGCCTGGCCTGTACGGAATGAGTCCTGACGGTGGGGAGAGTTGTGCAGAGAAGGAACTAGACCGCGTCTTGGGGTCTGAGCCCCGGCAAGCCCACGACTCCCTGTGCTCACCCACCGTAGGCCTGTCTCCAGTCTGGGGGCAGGGGTTTCCCTATGAGCTCCCCTCTCTTGTGGTGTCAACAGAGTTGTTGAGTTTTCAGTCTGTTCAGCTTCTGAATTGTTGTTAAGATGGACAGGCGACTTCCAAGCTTTTTACCTGAGGAAATGGAAATCTTGTGTTGCATTTTTTAAAAATCCCTGAACACAGCGCCCTGTAATTAACAGCTTTTAATCAATATAGTTAAAATCATACACCTGAATTTCAATGGATGAACTGAAATATGATAGACATTACCAGAGTAAAATTATTACAAAGATGACTTAGTATTTTAGGTTATTTTCTTTTGACCCCAAGTTAAATAGTTTCCTGGGAACTTCTTGCTGTAGAGCTCATGCGGGTTTGGAAATGCAGTGTTACCAAGCAGGGTGTCCACTGCCCGATGGGCATAAACCCCAGTGCTATGGCACCTGCTTCTACAAAGAAAAAGCTTTATTTTGAAACCGCCCGGCAAGGAGACAGAAGAAGGCTAGAATCTGCCTTTCTGATCCAGGGATCCAGGCGAGATTTTAGGGGCTTCAGCACCAGACCTCCCTGGACAGCGCACCCGTCACTTCTGAAAGGGTTCCTGTGTTCAGGTTCCCGTCAAGTCCAGGGATAATTTGCAATATTTTCTCCATTGCAGACGCTTCAGCTGCATGGCCTGCAGTTCTGTTTTGCTGTCTCTGAAAACAACTCAGTACTTCGTAAGAGACAGAATAGGGCCAGTTCGAGCTGGCTCTGCGGTTACAGTAGCATTCGTTCATTTTTTAATTTTTTTTAATCACACATATTTGAATTCCGACTGGCTTGTGGTGATTCAGTAATAAAGAAAGCTTTGTCCCTACTATAAAGTGTCATTTTAGTAAGAAAAGGAGGAAAAGTACCTCAATTCTTTATTAGTTATTATGTGATATATGCTATAATATAGGTGAACTGATGGTGCTATGAAAAATTACCTCTTACCTATACTGAGGGTAACATGAATCGCAACTGAATTCTGAAGGAAAAGTAAGACTTTACTAGAAGGATGGAGATATTTTTTGAGCAGAGAGAGCAGTGTCTGAGCTCGTGGAAGCATAAAAAACCCTGAAGACTCTGAGAAGCAACCAGAGTTCTAGTTGCCAGCAGTAGGCAGCTGCCCTGGTTGATTCGAATGGAAGTGAATCACCTATGCCTGTTCCGAGTCTTATTTACAGTAACATTTTCAAACATGGTACAATTTCAAACATGTTGGGTTGTTTCAAGAATCCAGAGTAATTTTTGAGAAATGTGTCTGTGTCTTAGGGGTACTCGTATATTATTATTTAATGCAAATGTGGTGTAGGAAAAAAATCCATCATTTTATTCTTTGATTGATTATTGATTTGGGTCATTTTTATGTGAGCCATTTAGATGTTATCAAGGGTTTGTTTTGTGGGGCAGCTAATTCCAGTTGTGTGATAATACACTGAGACCAGGAGGGTCCATCACTTCATAGCTAGGTAGGATATTCAATCCAGGACCACCTGAAGCACAGAGTCCTCTCTCTGACATGTCATCAGAAGGTCCATGGTAGCCAGCATCACAATACCTGCACCACTCACCTCACCTCATCTCACCGTGCAGGCGTTTTGTCATCTCACAGCACGAGAGGGTGAGTTCAGAGTAAGGTATGTTGAGAGACACACCATATTTACATAACCTTTATTACAGTACATTGTTATAATTTTTGTATTTTATTACAAATTTTATTATGAATTTCTTACTGAGCCTAATTTCTAAATTAAGCCTTATCATAGGTCTGTGTGTATCAGGAAAAAGCATGTACGTAGTTTCAAGCTTGTAACTTCAGGGCTTTGGATGGCATTCCCCGGAAATAAAGAGAGTTACTATAGTATTTGCATTGCTTGTACGTCCGGTATCTAAGACCATCTGTTTTCACAGGGAAAACCCAAACCTGTAAGGCCCCGGTGAGATTCGAACTCACGACCCCTGGTTTACGAGACCAGTGCTCTAACCCCTGAGCTACGGAGCCTCGCTTGTTCGCCCTCTAACTCCTCTTACAGTAGATCATACGGTCTAACCTTCAGGGATGCGTGTGTGTGTGCGCGCGTGTGTGTGCGCGCGTGCGCGCGCTTTCGAGGAAATCTAACGTTTCGCCCTCGGCCCCTCTCCAATTTTCTGAGCTGTGGACAAAGACATTACTGCGCTCTCTGCGGAAGCTGAGTCTCGACATCCCCTTCACTGGGTTTTCTCGAAGGAAGAGCAGCGCCCCGCCCGCCGGGGAGGGTTTGGCTGGGACCAGGGCCGCGGCGCGGGGGCGGGGGGTGCGGTGGGGTGACGCGGGCTGGGACGGGGTGTCGGCGAGAAGCAGAGTCGGGCCCAGCTGCCGGGATGCGGGGTCGGGTCGAGGACCAGGTGCAGCTGCTTCCTTCGCCCCGCGCCCTTCCTGCGGCAGCGCCGGTCACCCTGACGGTCGCCCAGGTCCCCAGGCTTCGGTTCCCGGTGCCTCTTCTCAGATCTCCGACGTCAGGTGTCGGGAGAGAGGCCGAGAGCGAGCGCAAGACCAGGTTCAGGCAGCCAGGGCCGCAGCGGGCCTGGACGGAGCTCCTCGTGAGCTGGACGGTGGGTCCGGGCCTGCTTCTCGCTCCACTGCGTCGCTGGATCCAGACACACGAGCTCTGGACACGGGAGCCCTGGCAAAGATACCAGAAAACGGCCACGTTTCACTAAATAAAGGAGCCTTCTGGAGACTGAGCTCGGAAAACCAGCAACCACAACGTAAGGAGAGGGGCACAGGAGACTCAACCCCCTCTACTCCCTCTCACAGGTTTGTTGCTCAGGAATCTGGGGAAAGCTCCAAAATTTCTGGAGAATCCTTTGGAAGACTCTCAGGCCGGGCAGGAAATCTCCTGAAGGACCCCTTATTATTGTCTGACATCACAGTCGGGACGGGTTGAGAACAAGGGAGACGGTCCTCTTGCCCAGATCAGTGGTTTGGCCGTTTATTCACTGAGAGTCTCCCCTGATCCTGGAGAACCATCAAGCTGGATCAGTTGGACGTGTGTTGAGTTACAGAGAACACAGTGACCCTGGGGTCCTGATCACAGGTGGGGCCAGGTCTTAAGGGGCCTGAGCTCGGGGTTGCTGTGGGAGGGGAGGGGAGGCTGGAGTCCCTCAGTGCCCAACCCCCTGTCTCAGGGCTGTAGGAATTACTCAGGACCTCAGTGACACCCGTACTCTGCTGTCTTCCCGTTTCTCAGTGATTTCAGAGCTCTGTCCTAGTCCGACAAATTCCAGAAACAGCCTCCCTCCACCCCACCTCCTTCTCCTAGGATGGGGAAGTCTATCGTATAAGACTTGCAAAACTACAGCGCTGATGTCAGGATGGCCAAACGGTCTAGGGCGCCAGACTCAAGTTATGTGTCCTGCCCTGGAGGTTCCTGGTCTCTACAGTACCACCACGCCTTGTGGTATTTTCCTTAGTGGTTCAACTTATCAGTCATTGCACTTGGCTTCTGGGTTTTTTTGTTTTGTTTTGTTTTGTTTGTTTGTTTGCTCCCCAAGATTGTGACATTGCTGAAAACATTTTCAGGTTTTCAATGGCAAAGACATGCTCATGCTGGTGAAGTAAGTTAATACCTCCTCCTGAGATTTCTTCTCATAATGATGTGACTTAGATGTCTTTTGTTTTATGAAGGTAAAAAAATGCATTCTATGATGTTCTGCATAGACTAAGATCTTGGTCTTAAATTTAGTATTTTAAGTTTTCACAGCTTTGATATTAAATGAGTTTTTCTTCCTGTATAGCTTTTAAATTACTAGGTGACAATTTTTCACCTACAACTGTACCTCGGGGAAATTCCAATCCAGTCCGTGGCTGGTCTTGCCCTGTGTGGTCGCGAGCACGTTGAAGTGCCCGGTGGTAGGAGGCAAACTACATGCCGCTCAGACTACTGGAGTGTCCGCATTTGAACTCTGGGCCATGCAGCAGCCACACATAGAAGCAGATGTCAATGTAGCAAGACAATAGATTTTTAAAACGCTGTTGAGTAGAGGAAAGCAAAATCAGAATCAACAGTGCCAATGATAATTAATATCACACGAATCAACATTTTTCAAGGGTGGGTTCTTTTCTAAGGGTTTTAAATACTTAAGAAAAGATCTATAAGTTGGAGGAGAGGAAGGGCACAGCAGGGCCAGGCATGTTTATGAAACAAAGTAGAAGTCAAAGTGATCCTTCATGGACCAATAACACAAGAGCCATAGTCAGCCACGTTCGAGGAACTTGCCTCTGTGAATCCGAAGCCTCCTTTCCCCTTCTCCCCATGACTAAATTTCACTGAAAAAAAAAAAAAAAACAATGAAAACTTGCTTTATGGAAGTTATGGGCAAAACTTCAGTGGCTTGTAATTCTAGTATTCACACATTTAAGTTCTCTTTTTCTTTTAGTTTGTAACATCCAACTTCAGGGATGCCTGCACATGATCCATGGCCCACTGGACCACACAAAACGTGTTGAGAGATAAAAACTCTTAAGACTTTCAAGACAGCAATTGCAGAGTGTTGAACCCCAAGAGCAGGGACCTTCTGAGCATGCATCTGGGGCAGGAGGTGAGCTGGTGACTGTGACATGGTGAGAAGTGTCATTAGCAGAATAAAAACTGAAAGACCATTTTGAAGCTAAAGATCAGGCAGTAAGGAGAGAGTGACGGCATGAAACATGTGTGACATATTCCCTGGAGTCAAGCTAAACGAGTGCTCACAGAGGGGCCCACCCACAGGCCTCAGGTTAGTTTTGCAGAAATAACATTTGCATTGAACTTTCAAACAGTTTTATACAAGGCCACTAATATGCTAAGGTCTAGACCACAACTGTCCTCATCATATTTCCAAACCTTCTTTTCAAGACTTTCCTGCAGGAGAACCTACTTAGGACTAAAAGTCACTGGCTTACAAGACCCGAGGCCAGTGCTTCTCTTTCGGAAGGACGTGGTTTTATTCCGTTAATGCAGACAGGGAGGTTACTGGGAGTGAAACCATCTGGGGGAAAGGCTTCTGAGTTAGGAAGTCAACACAACACCTGCAGCTTCTGTAGCAGGAGAAATGAAAAAGAGTAGAAGCTGTGCCCTGCAGGACTCTGAGGGGAAACAGAGGAAAAGAACAGCTCAGAAAAGGGACCAATCAACATCTCATGAGGTTGGAGTTTATGTAGTAAAACCACCCTTCTGCATTCAAAGTATTGGTGGCTAGGTTTATCCCAAAGTAACCCCCCCCCTCTGTATTTGGAGAATAATGATCTCTGGTTTCTTAAGAAGTTTGGAATATTGGTATCCCATCTTTATAAAAATCCACTTAAAAGTTTCACCTCTCCAGTAGCAGCTTCTATGTCCAAGATTTATTTTTTACATTAGAACAATTTAAATCATACAAAAGAATGTAGCCTGCAACCATGAAGCTGAGAAAGGAGAAATCTGGTTTTGAATTAGCAGGCAGCTGGTGGCCATGGGCTCAGCTGTGAAGAGATTCCATCAAGGAAAGGTCACCTTGGGTTTTGATAACTACCAGTCCAACTTCCCAGAGATGAAAAGGGAAAATGTCTTGAATGGACTGAGAAGAGCTTCAAATACACCTGAATAAAAGAGTCGCTTTTTCAAGCACACTCCTAGGGACATCCTTGGAAGTGAAAGAAGAAAGGCAGCCAGTGAGCGTGTGGGCGTTACCTAAGAAATGAAGAAATGGAAATGCTTCAGAGAGGCTTTGCAGGGTTCCTTGTCTGGAAGAACCAGGCTTCTCTGACGAAAACCCCTCCCTACCAATCTGTGCAGGAAACCCAAGCTGGCTGAATTCCAAGTTCCCGAGAAAGAGTTTCAGAGCTTTGGTTTTTTTGAGTAAGTTGCAAAGACACACTTAGAGATTTCAAGAAAGAAATGTGGGGGCAGACCCAGAATGAAAGATAGGGGTTAGGCTAGATGGGTAGAAGAGGGGGAAAAGAAAGTTGTGGCAGAGCTGAATGTCTGTGAAGGCATATTCAAATTAATAATAAATAAGGTGTCCACTTCTGAAGAGCAGAGTGGCCCAGTGGAAGTCATAACCCAGAGGTCAATGGATTGAAACCATACTCTGCTAGTGTCCAGCCAACGCACATTGTCTTTTAGATTCCAAGATTCGCACAAGAACACCAGGCAGAAAAAAAAATCCTATCACTCATGACGGTGATGCTGTTGCTTTGTATTTCTTGTTCTTTTTTGTGTGTTGATGAAAATGAGCCTTTATCAAAATTGTGTCTCTAGTAACTTTTTTAAAGCAATATTGTATTGGGAAACAATGTGGCATCTTGGTAATTTTCTATATGCTGCAATCTTATCACTACTTCTTCGCTGAGGTGCTAACACGTCTCAGAATGAAGACCCACGGTGGCAGAGGCCACCTGCCTGATCCTTCCTGTCTTTCAATAGGGTGGAGATCCAGATAAAGTGTGAAATTAAAAAAACAATGGGACAAGGGTAAAAGTGGACTCTCTGTGTGCTGGTGCATTGCCTATGGCTCCACTTTCACGGGAGGCAAGAGTGGGCAAGGACACGGCTGAAATGGCAAATGCAGATGAAGAGATAAGGGGGTGAGGTGGAGAAGGAGAGGAGACTGAGGGAAAGGGGAAGAAAGGTGGGCATGTTGAAAGTGAGAGGTACACAAATGTTGAAGTGGGTTTTCAGGGAGTTAGCTTTCCAGACAGAAGCATGGCAACAAAGATTCCAGGAAACTCCAGCTCTGAAAGAAAACAACAGAGAAAAGAATCCGAATTGACCCTCCTGCCATCACCAGTTGTAGATGCTCCTGAAGCTAGCTCTTCCCTCTTACTGAAATCCAGGGTCAGGGGCCTGTGTGTCCCACAGACCAGCAGTCTCCAAGGCTCTGTCCGCAGCATTAACTGCAGGAATATTCCCCACCCTACTGGGGTACAGCTTCCCTAGTAATCCCCCTGCAATAAATACTCCCCACCAACTGTCTGTGTAATGAAGAAAGAATTTAGGGTTAAATGGAATGTTCAGTATAATCAAACTCAGTGGCAGCACTGAAACCAGAGGATGGGACCAGTGTTCCTGGAAGACTGTATTGATTTGCAAAATAATAACCCCTATCTCCTGAGAGCCTGGGTAGCTCAGTTGGTAGAGCATCAGACTTTTAATCTGAGGGTCCAGGGTTCAAGTCCCTGTCCAGGCGAACTCCCCCTTTTATTAAGGGCAGTTAATAAAGTCCAGGTAACACAACCAGTTTATGAACATCTCCACAAGTGGGGAAACCATAGCAAACAAAGATACTGCCCTAAAATACTCTAAGTTCCAGTGTGTTCATTAATTATCCTTTCCCACTGTTAAACACTTCCCCAAGTTTCTAAGAGGAGTTGAAAAGGGGCATCATACAGAAATAAACTAATGATAGGATGATTGAAAAATAAGTCAATTTAAAGTTCTCTTGAAATGATTCATTAATCTGGGAGTGGAGGGGAGCAATTTGGGTGGACTCGACCAGAATGTGAGAGAGCAGTGGCTTCTAGGTTCTCTGAGATTCCCCACGCTCTCAACAAGCTCTTCCTACATGGGAAATTGGTGTCACCTTGCAAAAGACCCTGGTTGGAAAACATTTTGAAATTGCCTTAGCTATCATGTTTTGTGTTGACATTAAACAGTTCCTGTTGTTATCCATGGGGTTGGGTTAGGGTTGAAGACCCCAATCATGGCCTTCTAGTGCATGATATCTGTGGGCCGTGCCTTAAATCATGCTGCTGGGACCATGCAGGTACTGAGACTTCAGTGTGTTCTTTAATTCTTTGTTTTTAGCCGAATAATGTGCCATCAAAATACTGCACTAACACAAAATCCATTGGGTTAGTTCTCTCTCTCTCTCTCACTATATTACTAAGTTGAAATAATTAGGCCCATACCGTTTAGATTCTCTGCCCCATCCTTGTTTATTTTATTATTTTTGTGAATACATGTCTTAGTTGGTCTTTAGCAGGAATGCAGTAATTAAATGAAGCTAGATTAGATCTTAAACTCGGTAAAGACGACGAGTTCCTCTGGCTCAGCTACAGTTGACTGAAGTAACAATTGAAATCCTGCCTGGATAGGAACCTGAATTCTGGGCCCTCAGGCTAAAGCTCCGATGCTATACCCACGGAGCTATCCAGTAGCCCATCATAAGTGATAGCTTGTCCTATAAATAACTAAATTCCTTCAGTGATTTATATCTTTAGGAAGGGCTGAGGACACCCATAGCTTTAAAAACTGGCAGAATCTTCCAAAAGTGTGGCTGGGCCACCTAGGTTGTTAATCACTAAGCAGACCGTTTAACCTCCACATTGCACTCATGAAGCAGCCAATTACTGTGCACAGTTTCAGGGAGAATGAAGATTACGCGCAGAGTCAATTATTACCAAAGGGCATTCTTCAGTCCGGGCAGAGGCGTCGTCGGAGACCTTATTTACTCCTCACGTAGGTTTGAAGAGCGACGCTCAGGCGCTCTCACCAAGCCTCAGGGGGACGCCGAGGACATGAATCTTCCAGAGAATGAAAAGAACTTTGTAACTTTGACACAATGCAGCGTAATCAAGTCGGAGGTCCCCTTCCATATTTTTTCTGCAGTTTCAGAATGGAGTGTAGGTTCTGTTAACCTAAGAATAAAAGGCCCTTCAAAGTGAGAGGCAACAGGCATTTATTTGAGATCAATTAAGAATAGCTATTTGGGATGCACTGGCTCAGGCAGAAGCCCAAATAGTGTTCCGATTAGGAGACAAAGGCAAGAGGTATGTATGATGAGCAAGAGAAGGGGAACAATGACATCAATAGAAGGAAGGTGTCGCTGTTGGTGCAGAAAAGCTAACTAGCGACGCTGATTCTGAACAGTATGTTCTATTTTCAGTCTAGTAGTCATCATATCTGCTTTTTTGTTATCCTTGAAAACAGTTCTTTGGGCACAATGTTGCTTTAGGCCTAGTCTAAGGTTATTTTGTCCTGTTTTAGTATCCAAAGATTTGAGACCTGAAACGGGTAAAGGCAGTTCCTCTGGAGAGGCAGCTCCGACTCCCTTTTAAAGTGGCTCCGCTTCTATTCTTTTTCACAGGTCTTCAGAACT
>PVKM010017541.1:0-25835 GCA_004027735.1 Carollia perspicillata
TAAAATTCTGTACCTGCAACTTTCCTATACAAATGCTTACTGAAACTAGACTGACTGGCTTACTTGTTGTAAAAACACCAATTGCTTGAGTCATGCACCCTTCTCGAAGTGTCCTCCCTTGTCCTTGGAGCCTTAGACTGTTTTCAAAGCCCTGCTCAAGTCCTGCCTTTTTGACCTGTCCCTAGAGTTCAAATTACTTTCAACTTCTGAGCACACACACATTCATATTGTCGGTCATTTTGTGCACATGTAAGTACTCATTCTTTTCTATTAGATTGTAAAAACTCTGCAAAGAAAGTTCTTATATTCTTCATTGACTCCCTCAGAAGCTTGATTGAACATAGTAAGCGTTCGATAAATATCTGTTGATGCAATTTGTTATATATGTTAAAGAGTGGTTATAAATTAGTTAAAATTTGTTTCTGTCTCATAAAATTAAGCCCTTATTGCCACCTATGTACCTCTTGCTTTGAAAAGTACTTCAATCTAATTATCTCTTATCTTGGAAAACACCTTCCTTGAAAGTAATGTGACTTAAGCTTCATTACTAAAGATGTTGAAGAACATTCCTGGTATTCTGGATTATTTACACATTCTGAAATAAAGTCCCACTACCCCCAGCACATGGTAATAAAAAGGTAATTAAAATTCTTCCTTTTGTTCTTTATTACAGAAACAAGGACCTACTAATATGCTCTTGCATCATCTTGTCCGAGATGTGAAACAGGTAACCTAATTACGAAGGTGTGCAAATTTCTTTGTGGATTGCCTTCACTTTGTGATGGAGCTTTCACTAGATTTTGCTTTGTAAAATGTAGATTTGGATCTTTTAGTGAATTGCCTACATTCTTGTGCAATTAACTGGGCAATTTCATCACCAAACCACACTGTTACATTTTTCCTATAACTTACTCTGTTTTTAAAGATTAGATCCACCAAGTATCATTAGTTAATAATTATTTTCTCTTAAAAATACAAACTGGAGACATATAAAACTTCTAATCAAAACTTCAGCTCAATGTATTACAGCCATATTATCAATGATGATGATAATACCTGTTGAAAATAAAGACACTTCCTGGTATTCTTGTCTTTATCAGAGGACTAATATGTGATTTCCATTGGTTTTGTTATTAATGTTTTGACTGTTGGTGACAATAGTCAAACTACTGTTTCGATTATTATTGTTTTGGGGACTCTCACTTCTTTTCTAAACATTGTTCTAGGGAACTAGGATGCATCCCACTGCTCTAGGTCCTTCCTCATATTTGGCTCATTGTGTTTTCATTGAACTTTGAGTTAAGTCAGATTTAAAATAATCTGTCCCATTACTTACCAGAACTTCTGAACTTTAACAGATTTTTATGCCTTAATTTCTTTTAATTACCAAGAACTTTTATTCACATGTGCAGAAAACTGGGAGTGCCTTTTATTTGTCACCATAATTAATTTCCATCCATGACACATTTGAAAAGTTCTTTCCTGCCCTGGCTGGTGTGGCTCAGTGGACGGAGCTCCAGCCTGAGAACTGAAATGGTTGCCAGCTTGATTCCCAGTCAGGGCACATGCCTGGGTTGTGGGCCAGGTCCCCAGTGAGGGGGCGTGTGAGAGGCAACCACACGTTGATGTTTCTTGCCCTCCTTTTCTCTCTCTCTTCCCCTCTCTCTAAAAGTAAATAAATTAAAATCTAAACAAACAAAAAAGAACAGTTCTTTCCTAATTTATCTTATCTAATGTCTTGATGGAGAGAGTATAGGCTTTCTGGGTATGTTGACATGGTGGCACAGCCAGAGTGAAGAGACTGTGGAAGAAGACATTTAGTTGGCAAATTAGTAGTAAGCAAAAGTGTCCATGCTGATGCAAATTTAATTTGCATTCATTTATGATAGATCAAAATGATTTTCCTTACATTATTTCCTCAAACTCTGATTCTACCACAGTAAACTGAAGAAAAAGGAATGAAAAAGGCTAAATAGGCTATTAACTAGCAGCAAATAAGAGCACAATTTTTATTATTTCTTGCAAAAAGTAAATTATGACTGAAAAAAATTAAATCATTTACACACTTACATATATACATATATATCACCTTACTTCTTGTTCAAAGCTTCATGAATATTACTCACGGAGGCCTTGTTCAGCAGTCTGTGTGCCTTTAAAAATGTTCAGGGGCCAAAATAATTTTCATTTAGACTAAGATCCATGTACTTGGAAATCTGCTGCTCTGCTCTCCTACCAGCTGCTACAATTATTTATTATTATTTTGACACCTCATGTTTTAACATCTCGTTTGGTTCTGCCATTCCATGTTCTTTCTTTCTATTTGCTCTACTTTCCATGTTCTCATTTTATGTACGATGCTCTCAACACAGTGCAAAGTGTTATAGCCATTTCCATAAAGAGAGAGGTGGATTATTTAACATGATGTTAATGTTCAAGCACATACATTCAGTATACCTTCCAGTAATATTACTTCTGTTGTACTAGCTATTTCCAGATAAAGACAATTTTTATACTATATTTAAAGGTATTTTATTCTAAAGAACGTGTATGCATGAGGGAGAAAGAGAGTGCAGATATAAGCAGACATCAGACATTGGATGTCTGTAAAACTAAAACCATATTAAAATTAAGCATCCTTTCCCATCTGAACAAGTAGTTTGAATCGATAGCTGGCCATAGTAGTTGATCGGTTTGTACAGATAATTGAAAAGTATGAGCCTGCTTCTTTGTACTTGACTTGGTTATGTTCTAATGGCACGGGAAAAGGGGTAAAACCCCCCCTGAAAGTTATAATTGATTACATGTTTTTGTTTCAGCATACCCTTCTTTCGGGCTACAGAATAACACTCATTGACGTTGGGTTGGTAGTAGAGTACCTCATTGGTGGTGCGTATCGCAGCAGCTACACTAGAAAAAATTTCAGAGCCTTCTACAATCTCTACAGAAAACATAAGGTAGCACAATTTAAAAGTACCCTAGTAAAGTTAAGAATAACTAATATTAATACTTTTCAAAAAAAGGTTTGGGAAGTTCAGATGGGAATACTTCTAAAATGGGCATTCTATTTATCGACATTTTTTGAGTATTTGCTCTATGTAAGGTACTGTGCTGGCACTCTGGCCTAGATTGGACATAACTGGTAGGAGTTTAGAAACTCATAGAGGAAACAGATTCATGAATAACTAGCCGTAATATGAAAAAGAATATAACATGTACTATATTGACACAGAAGTAATGTGATGAGAAGAAGGTTAGGGGAGAGATGACCAGTTCTTTCCTTCCTTCCTTATTCTTTTGATGCTATAGAGGTTTAAAGCTTCATAGGATTAGCTCTATAAACTCATAGTAGTCCATAGTCTAGAGATGACAAATTTGGGACAAGTGTGGGAGTTATATCGAAAGATGCATGCAGAATGTACTTAAAAATACATGTTTTACATGTTTTATATTTCATCATAGTTTTAAAAGTCTGGGAATGTAGAGTCAGACTGGTTAATTGGCTAACGGAGAAAACATTGTTTCTTATGAGTGCCTTCACGGTCAGCAAACCGAAGAGACTGACTGCTGTTAAAGGATGAAGTGTTAGGAAGGCAGGCCAGGCACTTTGGGTTGAGGGAAGAACAGAAGCAATGAAGAGAAGCACAGTGCGGCAGATGTCAGGGGGTGTTTTCGCGGGACACGGCAAGGAGACCTTTGTCATGGGAGAAGTGCCAGGAGGTTGTGAGGGACGAGACTGTAAAGGTAGTTTCGGGGCGAGATGGCATGAAGAGTCCGGAATGATCAAGCTACTTTTGACGTTTATTTAGAAAGAATTAGGTGAAGTGAAAGCTCAACTTAGCTTTAGGAAATGAGAGAATAAAGCAAAAAGAAACCCAAATCACTCAGAGAAAATGTTCTCTATTGAAATTTCAAAGGCATAGGGACACACTTGAGGTGTCGGCTTCATTTGAACAGAATACGCCTGGCCATGTGGGTACAAGTGGCAGGGACCAGGACTGACTGTGGTCTCGGTGCCGTCCGGGCGGCAGCAGGCCGGGTGCACGCTGTGGTGCCCTTTCTAAAAGCGAGCAGGAAATTACCTTTTTCTCATTGTTTTCTAGTGAAGAAGTACAGAGTTTATTGTGCTGCCTACTAAAATAATTTCCTAGGCAAATACGTGGTTTGGAGTTGGAGAGCTGGAACTGCAGCTTCATTTTGCTCGTTAGCCACTGTGTGATTTTGAGCAGGAAATAACCTCTGTGTGTCGGCTTCCTCATCTGTAAGATGGGAGTAATCATGCTGCTTTTAAAAATGTGTCAAAAAGACTAAATAAATAATATCTGAAAAGCCCATATTTCTGGTTTTTTCCAGAAGGTACAGAGTAACTGTTAATAATAATAGTCTTTGTGACTATTACTAATGATACTATTAATTCTCTATCACCATAAATATTTAAGTATTATCTTTAAAAAGTCTTGACCACCTCACAGTTATGTCTAATTTATATCCATAGAACATAAACTGAAAATAAATAAAGTAGTTCAAAGCCTATGATTTGTATCATAACTTTTTATTCTAGTCTCTTCACGAATGCTTTTGCTTTTCTTTGTCATCGATGAAAGCTTCATGCTGATTGGCAGTGAGTTATGTTATTGTGCCTAGCCAGTGGAATTCCAGGGGCGACATTGTATAACATGTGGAAAAATTCCATAACTTTCTAACTTAACCTTAACCTTGGCACTGTTTGTGAATGGGAACTTTTTCTTATCAGAACTGTGTATCTTTACTGCCTATTCTGAGCTTGTTCCAGGTATAGAACATCCATTGATTTCTAATGGAATTTCCACATAGAGAAGGAATGCAGATGTGTAATTGGGAACAAATGGACATGTTTTCTAAGATGTTAGGAAATAACAGTGCCATTAAGAAGAAGAACATCATGAGGGGCTCTTTTTGGGGCAGTGAGTAATTAATTTGATTAATGATTAATTACTAATCACGAATGAGACACAACCATGGGATATTTGGTAGGACACTATTATATTTGGTTTTCACTACCGTCTAGAAATAACATGTTCAATGCTACCACTATAATACACCTTTTCCCTTTTTGTTTTATTTAAAAAATAAAATAATATTCAGCATATGCCAGAGAGTGACCAGCTTTGTTCAAACCCTTTCCCAGCCCCCTCTTCCTGGGAGATGCAGCGCTGAAAACAGAAAAAAATCTGCAGAAAGCACACTGCATTCCCAGTTCATCAGGACTGCCCAGCCTTACAAACTCAAGGTACCATTACTTATTTTTAGATTTGAAGAAAAAATTGTTCTTGCATACTGAGACCACATCTTCATTTAAAATTGGAGAAAGGGTTAGGGTTAGCCAGGTCAGGTGGGATTGAGGGTGAGAGGTTGGCATGGGTAGGGCAGGGGAAAGTGGTGGTGGGAAAATGGAGACAAGTGTATTCAAACATCAATTTAAAAAAAGTAAAAAAAAAAAAAAAAACTGGAGAAAGGGAGGTAGAAATAGAGCAACCGCTTACAAGTGCCATAAACAGATGGCGCAGATCAAAAGCATAACACAGCTGTCCTGTAACAATGAGCACAGGCCCCGGACAGAGCCCTGGGAACTGAATAACGCTGGGGCTGACACTCCATCCGGCCTTCCTTGTGCCAACTGCCACCTGCTCCACTTGGTGACTCCAGAAGTCAGTTTATGGGATGGTATGAACAACATAACCATTAACCCAACCCCCAAACTCCCTTCCCTCTCCCTGGGCCTGATTAGATGTGACTGCTTTCTTATTCTCTTTTACTTCTCTCTCGTATTGTCCTTTTGCATCTTATTTCTTCCCTTTGATGACTTCTTAAAATTACGTTTAGCTTGATATTACAGTATGACAATGATTATGTCTGTGCACGTGTGTGCACATCATTGTTATCCCCCCTCTTCCCATGTGACCTCAGCCCCACTTACCTGTGGGCACGAATGCATTGCTCAAGAGCTCTGTGTAACTGGTTCCATAGCTCCTAGAAGGAAAAGATATTTTATAAAATTACCCTTAATCACCATGAATGATACACACTTCCTTTATTCATAGAAACAGAGGAAGCTTATTACAATTTATGCCATGACCTCCCTTTAATGAACAAGAATAATTATTGAATCTTATTATTTTCCAGGCATTACATTGGGTGCTTGGTTGAATTTGGGGTGCAGATGGGTTGAAGAACATATAATGATGACTGAGAAATGGTCCCCCCGCCACCACCAGAGTAATAACCATAGTGCAGTATGATGGGTATTGAAGTTGAGACTCATACACAGTGTTAGGGAAGAACATGGGGTTAGAGAGTCGCATCTGAGTAGAGCAGTAGAGGGTGGGTTTTCAGGTGGAGAGTAGTGTTTTATCACTACGCATTACCACCGCTGGAGGAATATAATCAGAATAAAGAAAGGAAAATTCAAACCAGCCTCTTTGGATGCATGTTGGCAACACTAGTGACGTTTTTCTAAGTGGTTAATAAATCTATTTGTAAGGTGAGGTTAGAGGGGTTTTAAAAAAAAAAAATAGTTGTCATTTATCCACTATGTTATTTCAACCCATTTCCTTGGGAAATTAAAAGTTGTTGTATAGTTAGTGGCTCTATTTCAAATAGGTAGTGTTTTAAGTTGAACTAAATGAACTCAGTGTATCTCAGGTTAGGGACTCTGGAACTATTAGATCCAACAAGAAGTAGGTTACCTTAAACTGCCAAAGGTTTGGGTTCTGGTTTCTGAAGTTCTGTTATTATTTTTACCTGGTCTTGATATTTATTTATTCAAATTACAGCTTACATTCAATATCACTTTGTGTTAGTTTCAAGCATACAGCATAGTGGTTAGACGAACACTTTGCAAAATATTCTCCCTGATTTTTCCAGTCTCGACCTGGCACTGTACAGAGTTAGCAGAATATTATTGACTAGATTCCCCGTGCTGTACTCCACATCCCCGGGGCCGTTTTGTAGCTGCCACTCTGTCCTTGATCCCTTCACCTCTTTTACCCGGTCCCCCACGCCCCCTCCCTGCTGGCAGCCATCAGTCCTCTGTATCCGCGAGTCTGTTTCTGTTTTGTTCATTTATATTGTTCTCTAGAATACCGTACGATTTCACTTACGTGCAGAATCTAAAGTTTTATGATTATTTCCATCCCTAGGATATCTGACGTGTTTCATTAGCTAGAACATCATGTATCTGCGCATTTGGAAACCACTTCTGTTTTATTTCCCAGCAGGAGAAGTCTGCAGTCATTCATAAATCAAGGAAGAAGTCAAAAGAACAACTTATATCTGATGAGTCTGGCTTTATTTACCCTTACAACGACCTGCTGGTTTGGGCTGTGCTAATGAAAAGGCAGAAGATGGCCATGTTCTTTTGGCAGCATGGAGAGGAGGCCACGGTTAAGGCGGTGATCGCTTCTATTCTCTACCGAGCCATGGCCCGGGAGGCTAAGCAGAGCAACATGGTGGACGATGCCTCGGAAGAGATGAAAAATTACTCCAAGTAGGACTTCTCCCTTCACTACATGCTAAACATCGACAGTTCTAGAATCGTTAGACACTTGATCTCCTGCACCTTAGAACTTGCGGATGAGTGGCCCCCTTGCCGGGTGTTTCATGCACGCTCCCATAAATAAAGTTCTTCAGGTGTTTCTAAGGAGCTTTGGGAATAAAGGAAAGGGGGATGGCCTTCCAGTCAGGAGGCTTGGGTTCTGGTCCTAGATCAGCACCCAGTTGGGCAAGTGAGTTGACTAGATTTGGGGACTTTAGTTTTCTTGCTGCCAAATGTTCAGTTAATGATTTTGAAAGTCCCTACCAACTCTTGAACTCTTTGATATTAAGTTAAATTAAAACTTGTTTACGTTAGGTATCTCTCATGTAGAAAAACAAATCTATTATGTATTAAAGAACCAGAGTGAGATAGGAAAGTTAGAAATGTCTTCAATTTTTTGATTATGAAAGCATTATAATAGTGAGGAAAAAAAGGGAAGCTGGAGTTATTAGAAACACATTTATGGTTTTGATTTAAAAAGTTCTAGAGAATGACAGCATCTAGATTTTGGAGGAACCAACCCCCAGAAAACTCCAGAAAATGTCTCCAGGAGTGACTTCTTCCTTCAGTCATCTATTTTATAAAATCTTTTTGAAAAAGGAGTTATACAGTATCTCTTAATTGCCAGTCAGTTTGAACAGTATTTTCTATAAAAATCCTGTAGGAGGTCTCATTAGGGAGCCCCAAACCAAGCCACACAGAGCCCGATTTGTGGGGTGAAGTGCCTTCTCCCCACACATAGCTCAGGCGTTCCTGGTGTAAACCAGATCCCCCCTGTCACAGTGTGAGTAAGCCCTCCCGCCCCAAGGTTCAGGAAAGGGACAGCAATTCATTTCCTGAGCCGCAATCCCTCTAAAGTAGCTTCTGCAAACTGAGATAATGAAGTTGCTGTTTGCGCCTTTGCGTCGGTCTTTTTCTGAGTCTTGTGTGTAATCTTTGTGAATGTGTCTGGCTCTCACCTGCGTTTGTGTTCGCTGCTCGTCCTGGGTCATTGCAGACAGTTCGGCCAGCTTGCCGTGGACGTGCTGGAGAAGGCATTCAAGCAGAATGAGAGAATGGCCATGAAGCTGCTGACCTATGAACTCAAGAACTGGAGCAATTCCACCTGTTTGAAACTGGCCGTGTCCGGAGGGTTGCGGCCCTTTGTTTCACACTCGTGCACCCAAATGCTGCTGACAGACATGTGGATGGGGCGCCTGAAAATGAGGAAAAACTCTTGGTTAAAGGTACTTTACTTGCTTTATAGAGTTTACTCTTAGTTTAGTCTGAAGGTCTGTACTCTTGAGTTCATTTTTCCCTTGTTCCAGAGGGTATCTTCATAAAAACAGTTTATATCTCTGACTCTCACAGATGAGCTGAGAGCTTTCCAGGGGGACCTGACAACCACATTGCCTCCTATTGCCACAACTTCTTTTACGAAGTGGGGCAATTGTACCAGCTCTGTCCATCACAAAGGCATACCCATGAAGTTTACTGGAAGGCGTTAAACACATGCAAAATTTTGTTAGTAGTAAACTTGTCTCTGATCCTTATAATAGAAGTAAATGAGATTTTTTAGGTGAAATTTTGGTGATTTACTAACTTCTAATAAACTAAATAAAATCAGCCATTTCAATTATTCTGTTCATTCAGTGTCAGGTTTCAGGGGTAAATTGCTGTTTTGTAGAGTTGCCCTCAAATACAATTGTTTACACTACCATCTCCAAATTCTTCTATTCCATTACAGTTTAGCCTCACCTCTCATATTGAACTATCAAAGTAATTTAGTAACTACTAAGACATTAAACCTAAGTCTACAATGTTACATTGTGGTTAAGCTTAAGGAGAGCGTGTGCTTAGGAAACTGGAAAAGGGATAACACCTGACCTTTAATTAAGAGCTCCATAAAACTCTTATATTTTAATGTTATTCTTTTTAGAGTTATTAAAAACATAATGTTTCCCAAGTAATGACTTCTTTTATTTTTGGTGAATACACTATAGAAAACACAAAGAAATAAAAGGTATAAAACATAAAATGTGTAAAAGGGCTTGCATACTTTAATTCCACTAATGAGATTTCAGAAATAAGAGAAAAATCAGTCATAAATTCTTCCACATAGTTCCTCTATGAGAACAAAGGGATGATCCATGTCCCTGGAGGGACGGAGTGGGATATTGCAAGATTTCATCCTGCTACTTGAACTGTTGTGTGATTTAAAACTTATAAATTGTTTATTTCTGGAATTTTCCATTTAATATTTTCAGACAGTGGTTGACTGTGGGTAACTGAAATCATAGAAAGTAAAACCATGGATATGGGGGGACTATTATCTATGTATTCTAAAATATTAAAATGTATATATGTACATGCATATAAATTTTCCTTTTTTATTTTTTACAAAAATGGGGTCATCCTATATTTTCCTATAACTTGCTTTTTTTTCACCTAATGTAACTTGAATATCTTTTCATTATAGTTAAAATTGTTTTTGTCTTTTAAAAATTATTTATTTATTTATTTATTTGAAAGAGAGAGAAAGTGAGAGAAACATTGATTTGTTGTTTCACTCGTTTCATGCATTGGTTGCTTCTAGTATGTGCCTTGACTGGGGGTTGAACCCACAACCTTGTGTATCACGATGACGCTCTAACTGACTGAGCTATAAGCCAGGATACTTTTGTTTTCTCTAATGGTCATATGGTATTTCACTGTTAGGTTGTTCCACACTAGTTATTCCTCTATATGTGTACGTTTATGTTGACACTATTTTCTTCTTACTACAAATAACCCTGCAACAAACATCCCTAACCACATATACTTGTGTTCATGAGTGTTTCTGAGGCAGATGCTTCTAGATTTGGAATCATTGAGTTAAACAGCATTTATAGAATCAGGGTAGCAACTGAATTGGTGATAGGTCTGACATTTTGTATGCACTGGAACCTTAATTTTACTATTTGAATAACACTGCAACTAGTTTAACCCCTACTATGTATTTTGCTTTGTTTTCTTTTAAAGAGCATCATAAGTATTCTTTTACCTCCTACCATTTTGACGTTGGAATTTAAAAGCAAAGCGGAGATGTCACACGTCCCCCACTCCCAGGACTTCCAGTTCACGTGGTATAGTGATGAGCAGAGCCCCAGCAGCACCAAAGAAAATTCTTGTACGGTTAGTGCAACATCGCAGTAAACTCAGTATCGACTGTGACGCAAAAGCACACACGCACACACACAGAGTTTATTTATTCAGCAATCGTAATCACATTCTGGAATGGTCAAATATAGCATATGAGGTAAATCTAATTAACCCTCCTGTATGATTAACCAAAATATCCCTTTTCTGCCTCAAAGCACAGATTGCAGACTTTATTATATCTTGACAACTGCTTAACTTTTCATATTGCTTTGTGACTAGCAGAATAAATATTTCTCTAAAACAATGATGAGGAATGCCTCATATCCTTAAAAATCTTTAATTATAATGATGCCAACTGAGAATATGCATTGATCTTTAATGTTCTTCTCCAAAAGTTTTTTCATTTTCTTAATATTCTGTGACTGAGTAGTTTTACTTGGGTTCCCAGTGTGTACTTACTCTTTCCTGGGTAACTTCAGCTACTTCTCTTTCAACCCATTTTCAATGGAGAGTCTCCAATATGCTGCCTGTGGGTGTGTATTTTATTTATATTTCTCAACTTGTATCATTGCTTATAAAATTATCATTTACTGTGAGGTGGTATAAACATCTCCTCTGGTACTTAATACTTTAATGAGGCATCTTTAGCATCTGGATCTGACATGCCTTTTTACTTATGGTGCATTTGTTATAACATTAAAAACCATTAGATAAATATTGAATGGAATACAGCTAATTATAAATTTGTGATTTGCTAATGCCTTGGCCAGATCAGTTAAATATTCTGACTATCATGCCTGTTTGGGTATGTGTGTGTGTCTCTCCTCTCCCTTCCCTCCCTTCCTCCCTTCCTCCCTCCCTTCCTTCCTTCCTTCCTTCCTTCCTTCCTTCCTTCCTTCCTTCCTTCCTTCCTTCCTTCCCTCTCCCTCTTTTTCCCATCCTCCCTCCCTTCTTTCCTTGCCTAAGCTTGGTAGTTCCAAAGGCAAAATAACTTTGCCATGAAAAAATAAAATCTTTCTAGTTGCTAACCCCTTGAAAGCATGACTTTTGATGATGTGAGCTTTCTTACAAAAAAAATTATAGCAACATGGCAGAATGGATTAACTGTAGGAAGAAGAGAAGCCTTCCCACTGGGGATCGATCGGTAGGGGAAGATTAGGGATTGGAGACTGCGTCATGATTGAGGTGGCAGTTGTACTATGACTTGAGGGTATGGAAAGGGAAAATAGCATTTCAGTGGGAAAGAAGATGGTAAGTAGAGGCCCAGAGGCAAGAAATGCAAGGCTTATACAAAGCATCCTGAGTTGTATGGCATGACTAGGGCCAGGTTATAGTGGAAATGGAACAAAGAGGGAACATTTGCAGGTATGGCTGGGAAAATAGAGTGAGGCTAGATTGTGGAGAAGGCTAGATTGTGGATACTATTGTATATCTATGAAGGAATATGGTTTTTATTCTGTAGGTAATGGTGAACCAGTGAACATATATGACCAGAGAAGCAAGGTGACCTGACTATTAGGAAAATTACTCTGCCTCTAGTGTATAGGATGATGTAGCAAGAAGACCTCTGGAAGCAGGGAGAGAATAAGCTAGTGTGACCATCTTCGTGAGAAGCAATAAGCGTTTTATCCAATTGGCATGGAGAAGAGAAGACAGATTTTACATGAAGAGTCAAATAGGGCTTGAATGTGGGACATGGACAAGAGGGAGATAGTAAATATGATTGAGACGTTGATGGTTAAAACCAGACCATCTTTAAAGAGACATAGGGATGTCTGGAAAAAGAGCAGGTTTCAAGGGGAAAGATGAGCTTAGTCTTAGTCATATTGCTAAATCACAATAACAGTATTTGAAAAAGCTGAATAACATATTTTTATCAGAGTATCATTGAATGGAAAGGGTGACTGTAATACAATGGAAAATAGACGTGGATTGTAGTAGAGCTGATTATGTAGTTAAAATTTTTTTCTGTGGGCCTGCTGTGGGCCTCCCCGCTGTTTAAGAGAGAAAAAGAGGAGGAGAGAGGAAGGGAGGGAACAGAGAGAGAAAGAGAGACTGGGGTAGAATAAAAGCTAAGAAGAATATATTTGTGTTTACCTTATTCTAAGAGGAAAAGAAGTCCTGAACCAAATTTATATTCCCATGTCTTCTTCATCATAGGAGCTAATGTCTTTGAATTCAACTCAGAGTTAAGATCAATTAATACTTTACAATCCATACCAAAATGCTAAGAATAATTAAAGACCTAATAAAACACTCCTAGAAAAAATAGTAAGGGAGCCCTGGCCGGCATGGCTCCGTTGGCTGGAGAGTTGTCCTGTAACCTAGAGGACACTGGTTCAATCACGGTCAGGACACAGGCCCACGGTGCTAGCTCGTTCCCCAGTTGGGGTGCGTGCAAGGCGACAGCCGATTCGTGTTCCTCACATCGCTGTTTCTCCCTCTCTCTCGAATGAGAATAAAATAAACCTTTAAAAAATAGTGAGGTAAATTATTTAATAACAGCTCATTACTTGAATTGCTTTCTGGGGTCTTTCTGCAGTGGTACCGATGTCATTAAAATCATGGTGAATAATGACTTTGTAATGTGTTCTAAGCCATTTTAACTGTGGCTGGTTCAAACCTGTCAGGAACCAGGTCCGTTCCTACACTTGTAAGTCACAACCTACTTCTGCTTCCCAAAGTGATGTAAATGCCATTCACACCAGGCACTGATGTAACCCATCTAGATGCTCGAGGCCTCAAAAATTACATTTTCCTACAATTATATGAACAACAAGCAACACTTGATTTATTTCTTGGCTTGAAAAGTCTTGCAGGTCTGTGTTGGGAACTGCTCTGTCTGGTTTCAGGAGTTGTAACCGCCCCCCGTGGCTAAGGCTGAGTAAGCGACCTCCGGACTGTGATCCACTGAGGAAACAATGCTTATCTCCCTGGCAAGAGCGCTGCTTCTGCCATCTCTAGCCCCCAACGCTTGGTCGGTTAGTCAGTCTATGGGTACGACCCCTCAGAGAAGGGGCAACCCTAGCAGACATGATCATGTAGGAGGCCATCTAGGAAGGACTCAGTGGGGGCTGCAGCAAAGTGAGGGCGAAGGACACTCAAACCCCTTGGGTATTTTGACATAGCCCGAGTCCCCTTTCTGTCTGGGAGAAGCGCTTCCTGGCTCTAATCCACTTAAGCCTGAATCTTGACGGGGTGGGGGTGCAGCCCTCTGTCAGCTAGAGCGGGTTCCAGGGTAATCAGGCATAAGAAAGAATTCGAGTAAGTCCTGTGAAGTCTGCTTTGCTAAGAGTGCTATCATCCATATGATAAGGGTCCGGGCAGGAAATGAGTATGTCTCCTAAAGTTTTTTGCAACCCCCTTACCTGATAGACACTGACTCATATTAAGACCTCAGATTTCTTTGAAATGTTAGCAGTTGTTTGGTCCTTGCCGACTGACATTGATTGATGAGCTTTACCTGTATCTGTGTGTTATGAACCTAATAAAAAGCCATTGAGGCAAGGACTTGGGGCCTTTCTCCCTTGAAAAACTAGCCACTTTCCTCCCCAAGCAAATCATGTCTTGGTAGCGTTATGTTCATCCATGGCGAATGGAGGGGGCCCTGCTGGTGGAGCCCCCCACAGGTCTGAATCAGAGAGTGCTTTTGTGGATGAGCTGAAGAAATGTACTAGTCTGAGAACACTTCTTTTTTATTTAATTTAAAAAAATCACAAAAGTAATACATTTCCTGCTTAAAAATTAAAACTACAAAAAACTATAAAATAGGGTGAAATCTCATTGCCTTCTTTTTCACCATTTCTAAGTTTCCTCTTCTCAAAGGCAGCTAGGCTACAGGTGCTTTCTTTCTTTTCTTTTTTTCTTAGCAGATATTATTCTATTTGTACTTTGAATGATTTTGTCCATATGCTGAGAAGTATTGGTAGAGATTTGACTGGGTATAATATACTTATACCCAGGTGAACTTATTTGATTCTGTGTTGTTAAGGAATATGACCTGTTTTGTTGTTTGTCCGGCTCTTTAAAAAATTAAATGTATTGGGGTGACACTGGGGTCCTATAGATTTCAGGTACACATTTCTATGATTCATGATCTGTATACTGCATTGTGTGCCCACCACCCAAAGTCAGATCATCTTCTATCGCCATGTAACTGGCTTCCTTTATGCCTTACTGACCCCCACTCCCTTCCCTCAGGTCACCGCTGTGCTGTTTTTATTTCTTTCCCTCCCTCTTTCTAAAGTCTCTTCTGTGTGGACACCTGTGTAGTCACATCCACGCCACCACTTCTCTGCCACACAGATACTCATTGCTTATCACCTGCAAGGGTTAATCCCTTTGGACTGACACACAACTTTTGAGAAACTGATGGAAGATTTGATGCTTTCTTTGGAAAAATACACATACAGCACAGATACTTGCATATACTTATGGGATGTTTAAGGAACTCCAGAGGCCCAGAGTCCATGAACTTCAGGTGAACAACCTCGGGTATAAATGAGTGGAGAAGCTCTCGAAGCCAGAATCCTAAAACTAACGCTGTGCCCAACTTCCCTACGAATTGGAGGAGATGCATCATCATTGTGTCCATTTTGTCCTCCTGTATTACGGAAATATTGATATTATTGTTTATTGACTTCATGGGGATTTTATGAAATCCTTAGGTTCCAAATACTGATAAAGGAGATGAAACAGAACAGCAACAGGGACCATTTAAAAGTCTTTGGTACTACCCTTAGTGTGAGTAGGTTTGATTACTAGAGACTCAGCTTGCTTTTCAAGAATACCCCGTACTCCCTACCTTGTCAAAGATTTATATAATACATGTGGTATTTTTCCTTTAAAGAATACGATTATAATTTGAAGTGTGGGTACCCAATTAATTTCTAATGTATTTATTCTCTATGGTTTTGGGGGGTATTTGCATATGTCAGTACTTTAGAGAAGCCCCTGACAGTAAATTGCTTATTTTACAGAAAGTCTGTGACATGGAAAGGGGCCCTGACGAGAAACTAGATGAAAATCAGCACTTCGCTTTAAGGAGTGGTCCTCAAATTCTTCCACTGACCAGGAAAGTCTATGAGTTCTACAGTGCTCCAATTGTCAAGTTTTGGTTTTATACGGTTAGTTTCCCTGTAACAATTTATGATGGTTAATAGCTAAGGATAACATTGATAATGATAATAGGCATGATTTGCCAACATCTGATGAAATGTAGATTGCGGTTAGAAAGTGAGGGGAACGACTAAGGAGGTGGGAACGAGCGCTGGAGGGAGGTGAGTGAAGGGCAGCACGGATCTCTCCGACTTGGGGAGGGAAAGAGCAAGCATTTTATTCTTTTCTGGGTGCTTTCTCTTAGCAAGCTGGGACTGAGCACTTGAGGCTTTGTGACACAATAAAATGAACAACAGTGGTTGTAGAATTAAGTGATGGGGTGGATTCTTTTTTCTTCTTTGACAAAAAGTTAGCAGTTCAGTCGATTTTTTTCTTTGTAGGAATAATGTGTAATACAGCCAAAAATGCAAGTATTATTTTTGTCTTCAAGGTATATGTTTACAAATATATAGAGCACAGTAAAAATTGTAGAAGTTTGAGTATATGAACAAATACTAAATTTGTTATGGGTAGCAGAGATACAGAGAGTAGGGATTCCATACAGAGATACATGAACTGTACTTTAAATGTGTAGAGTGCTTTTCACTTTTATTTAATAACATTATTTTTCTAATGCGTATTTATACTTCAATTGCTCATGGCTAAGATTTTGAATTTTTTCTTTTCTTTTGTTATTTTTTTAAATGATCCTTACTCAAGGATGTATTTACTGATTTTAGAGAGGGGGAGGGAGAGAGGAGGAGAAACACTGATGTGAGAAAGACACATGGATGGGTTGGCTCCCTGGTGAGTCCTGCAACCTACGTATGTACCCGGATCCAGCATCGAATCCGCAACTTTTTGGTGTGTGGGATGACACTCCCAACTGGCTAAGCCACCTGGCCAGGGCAAGATTTTGTGTTTTTAAAAACATTTGAATTGTGATTGTAAGGGAGTATTTATCTGAATATGTTATATTTCAAAATATTCGCTGGCTCAACTACACACTAATTTTATATACTTATTCAGTAAGTACATGGCCCGAAATAACTTTCACCTCTTTTCAAAAGTCAAATCTTCTTTCAAATAATATTTTACCATTTTATGAACATGTAATAAAATTACATATTCTAGAAAGTCTTGTAGTAGCTAAAGAATTTTAAACATAATCACATCATTGGGAAAATAGTACTCAAGTATTTCTTTCCTTAGAAATTTACAACTCATGAACTCTCAGAGACAGGAGCAAAGCTAAACAAACAAACAACAACAGAAATTGCTAACAAAGAGAACAAATCAGCCAGCCAGATCTGCCCCCCCACACACGGTGAACACAGGCATGTCAGCCTTGGCTGTCACATCGCTAGGTTACGGTGTGTGTGCTTTATGGAAACAGTGTCTTATCATAAATGTGGTGATGAAAAAGCAAAAATGTAAACATTTTCAGATCTTTTTTAAAGAATTTGAAAAAATAAAAAGAGAAGCAATACCACCAGTCTCAACAGTGCTTGAGTGTCCGGCCACCATGAAACAGTGACAAAAATGTAAAACATCACCGCTTGATAGGACAAACTTATTAGCTCATGTCACTAAGCGGTCCTCGAGTGTCCTCAGACATTGAGACATGGACCTAGGGAAGTACAGAGTTAATAGACTTTACCTTGACTTTCTGATACGCTTTTCTTCTACAGCCCCTTCACTCCTAGGCAGTGCATTCAGGAGTGGTTTCAGCCATTCCCCTTGTAGAACTAAAATTAGAAGACTGAGAAAAGTTAGGTAGAGCTAAAAAAATGTGAGAAATATGGATCCAAGTTAAAAACAATATTCTTGTGAGATGAACAGCCATCTTCACACTCACACCCATTTTTCTCTCTACTGATCTGGGACTTTAATACAAGTGTTGATCAGCTGGCCTTGCGTACTGTCTCTGAAGCTACTTAATGGGCCGCACCAACTCACGCATTGTTGGCGACTGTGGAAACTGGTAAAGCCTTTCTGAAGGGCAATCTAGTAATACGTGTCACAGTTTTAAATATGTGTGCTCAGCTATTTTACTACTGGGAATATATCTTTTAAAAATTATTTGATTATTATTCTTTTTAAAGGGCTGGTTAGTGTCTGTGGGTCTCGAACCCCCCTCGCAAGCAAGAGTGGTTATTAAGCGAAGCTTGAATCGAAGTACCTGCTGAGCTAAAGCCAGCCCCTAACTTCTGGGAATGTATTTTCAAAAGATAAAAGTGTTAGAAGAGATTACAGGCCTATTATCACTATGTACATGTGTATGTGTGTGTTTGCCATGTTTTAATTCTTCAGGGAGTTTGGAAATTTATGTTTAATATACCCAATTAATAATTAAACATATTCTCAAATGTCTACTGTGTGTCAGGCCAAGTGCTCAGGTAAGATCATCAGCTGTCTTTAATGCAACCGAAGCTGGACAGTACTTTTCCCACCAACCAGAATGTTTAACCAACATTAACTAAAACTCCCAGCAGTAGTAAATGCCACGATTCAGTATATTTGAGTATAGGCACCTACCGATGCTACTCATTTGGTATGCTTGGCACACACATGTTTTTCAGGTTTAAATGGAGGGAAAGGTGTGTGATTCCCTCTGGGATTGCTGTTAGCTTGAAAATGCCCATTCTGGAACATGCAGTGTTCCGGAAATTCTGGTCAGGACGAGATAGTGGCCCCTTCCCTTGCATTAGAAAACAGTGGTTTTCACTCTTGCCACTAAACCCTAGAATAGAAAACTGGAGTCTTGTGTTTTCCTCAACATTAGGTCACCAATAATCAGAGTGTGGTCCCTGTTGTGTTTTCGTGTTATCTTGTTGAAGGTAGCACGTGTGTGTCTGTTCAGCTCGGTCCTTGTCTGCTTGGCCTCCATTATCACCATGACTCACATCCAGGGAATGTGTGTCCCCCTCCCAGATGGTGTACTTGGCATTCCTCATGCTGTTCACTTACACTGTGCTGGTGGAGATGCAGCCTCAGCCCAGCGTGCAAGAGTGGCTCGTTATCATTTACATCTTCACCAACGCCATTGAGAAAGTCAGGGAGGTGAGCTATCCCTTCTCGCTTTGTCTTCTGCACACCTCTGCTAGGTGTTCCGGGCTCCGGTGATGAAAGTGGACAGGTCCAGGGTGAGGGTGAGACAGACAATGCTGATCCCGAGTTGTGTGCTGCCGGCAGGGTACTGAGGAGAAACCCTCTGATGGTAATCCTTTATCCTTGCCGAATACTTTCTGTTGGTTGCTGCTCTTTGAAAGCAGTTGCTTTCAAGGACATCTTAGTGTGTTTATGAGTTGTGGAGTGATGCTATCTAATTTTTATTAGACCTTCCAACTTTTGGATTTCAAGGAAATGGGTTTTTTAAAAATAGTTTTTTATTTTTCATTTACAGTGAACATACAATATGATGTTTGTTTCAGGTACATAACTCACTAAGTGATCACCCTGATAAATACTATACATAGTTATTACAATGTTATTGACTGTATTTCCTACGCTGTACTTTGTATTCTGAAACAACCCATCCTTAATCCTTTCACCTTTCAATTCCTTCACCTTGTCCATGCAGTTTCCTAACCCCCCTCCCTCTGGAAACCACCAGTTCTGTTTGTTTACTTTGTTCTTTAGATTCTACATATCTGTGAAATCATATATTATTTGTCCTTCTCTGACTGACTGGTTTCACTGAGCATAATACCCTTTAGGTCTCTCCATGCCGAAATGGGTTTTTAAAATAAGATTGATTTTTCATAGCCTAGCCTTATATATTATCAGTTCATGTCAGAATAGCAAATAAGTGGTCAAAGTTATACAATGGGTAAAGAGTTTATTTATAGCTTTTGAGAGATTCTGCTAAATACCCTTGAAAATTCAAGCTGAAAATCCCTCGGGGGCAAGTAGTCCAAGAAATGAAACAAGACAAAATTTTTGTTTTTACTTTGCAATGAGTCACTTAAAAAATATTCCCATGAAGTTATAATGTAGTCACATGCAGCTATGACTTCCATTGTTTTAGATATCAATGTGTATGGATATCTGTGTGTGTATGCATTTGCACACATTGATTTTTGTCCTGGAGCTAATGTGGCCAGATTATAGAATTCTTTGGTTTCAAACCAGTCATTTTTGTACTTGGCTATACCTCATGAAATGAAATTATAGCTGTATATGAGGCCTGTCCAGAAAAAATTCAACCATCTTTAATGTAATGAGAATGGTTTGCACAACATTTATGTAATTGGCAGCCAAAAAGAGTGGACTAGAATGTGCATGCATGAACAATGACAACTTCACTGTAGTAGTCAGTGGGGCCGGTACATACCATTGAGTGAGCTTGTGTATGGTGTAAACATCGCATTCAAAATGACTGAGCGAGTAGAGCAATGAATCTGCATCAGATTTTACATTAAGCTTGAACATTCCTCCATGGAAACTATTCAGACAATTCAGAAGGCCGCACTTGTGGGCCGCACTGGCAACTGGCAGCTTTATCATGACAACATGCTCGCTCATGCATCATATCTCATGCAGGGTCTTTTGGCAAAACCCCAAATCACCCAGGTGACTGAGCCCCCCTACATCTCATATTTGGCACCCTATAACTTGTGGCTTTTCCCAAAACTAAAATGACCTTTGAAAGCAAAGAGATTCCAGACTGTTGATGAGATTCAGGAAAATATGATGGGGCAGCTGATGGGGATTGGGAGAACTGTGTGAGGTCCGTACTTTGAAGGGGACTGAGGAGTCATTGTCTTATGTACAATGTTTCTTGAATCTTCTTCAATAAATGTGTCTATTTTTCATATTACATTACTGGATACCTTCTGGACAGACCTTGTAGATCCATTGCAATATTAAGTTTTAAATTGTCTTAGTGTTTCCCAGTGTTTAGGGTAAAGGAAAGCTAGAAAAACTACTTTAATAAAAAAAACTTGTTTGGGGTTTCAAATATCTAGCTAGCACTAACTAACAATGACATTAAAGTATTTTTATGAAGTGCTTAAATAATCATCCAAAGATAACTTAAGTTGCCCAAATCCTCTATTATTTGGGAGGATTCAAATTAGTCTTTAAATTAAGCAGTTGATATATTAAAGAAGATGATATTGATAAAACTCTGACATTATACCTCATTCTTTAAGTTTCCCCCTTCCTTTCTTCCTTTAGGTTTGTAGTTCAGAACCTGAAAAGTTTACTCAAAAGGTAAAGGTATGGATTAGTGAGTACTGGAACCTCATGGAGGCGGCGGCTACTGGCCTGTTTTTGGTTGGCTTCGGCCTCCGGTGGGGCGACGCCCCTTTGCACACAGCGGGGAGACTGATCTACTGCATCGACATCATATTCTGGTTCTCTCGACTCCTGGACTTCCTTGCTGTGAATCAATATGCAGGTCCCTACGTGACCATGATTTCAAAGATGGTGAGTACAGGCCGCTTGTGTACTCTCGTGCTCTTTTTAAAGCATCTGCCTACTTTTATGGTTCACATTCAATAGTTTAAATTTGTTTTCCTCTAATGCAAAGTTTGATGAGGGCTCATGGGGGGCTGTCCTCTACTCAGTGACTCAGGGATCCAGAATCCTTTCATCTCGTGACATAGTGCTGTCAGCCTATGGCTTCTAAGGTCTCCTGTGACAAGGAATGAGTGGGATGGAGAAAGTCTAATGGGTTTTAACTGCTCTGGGCAGGAAGTGACTCCAGTCACTGACACTTCACAGCCCACCGGCCGGAGTAGAATCTCATGGCTCCAGCCCCGTGGCAGGAAGGCCAAGAAATGAGAAATGCAGAGCAGCTCCAAATACTCGGGGAATAGTTGTGTCTGCCTCAGTGGACACATGTGTTGAGCTGATGTACATTTAGCAAGTGAAATTTATGAATCGCATAAATGTGAAACAAATCACGTAAAAGACCTTTAAATCGTAACACAGCAGTCCGTATTCCATAAGCTATCCTCTATGGTACATTATAAAAACAAGGCTTACTCTGAATGTGAAGACTAAGTGTTTGGGAGTTAGGAACCATGGGATTCAACAAACATTTCATAGCTGCTTTTTGCATTTTCCTTTTCTTTTCTTTTCTCTTGTTTGGTTTGTTTGGGGATCTCTACCTTGTCAGGGTGTTCAGTAGCATGGAGGTCTTCAGCAGATTCTTTGCCGGATCCATTTCCAGACTCCAATAAGTTGTTGAAGATAATGGTGTGGATAAAGAACCACTTTACTGATTTCAGTATCCCTATTTTTTTTTCTTTTCCTAACCTCTGGTCCAGTTGATGAAAAGTTAGGTATTAGCCACAAGCTATTCATATTTCATTACTTCTTAGAAAAAGAAGCATAGATCCTCTGTTGTTAGAATGTTTGTGCAATTCCATAGACCACAGTGACGTGGATGCATAGTGTGTAGGGAAAACAAAATGGTTTAGTCCAAGGAAGCGCAGCTATGTGGGGCCCAGGGCGTTGGGGTCAATGATGGGACAGTCTTGTTATTGGCAGGTATAATCATGATAGTTGCTAGTGTTTCATTGTTTCAAATTTCAAATCTGTGGTCAAATTCTCGTTATGCTGCACTATTTTGCAGACAGCAAACATGTTCTACATTGTGATCATAATGGCCATAGTCCTGCTGAGCTTTGGGGTAGCACGCAAGGCCATCCTTTCGCCGAAGGAGCCTCCATCTTGGAGTCTTGCTCGAGATATCGTATTTGAGCCATACTGGATGATGTATGGAGAAGTCTACGCAGCGGACATAGATGGTGTGTAGGAGATTTCATCCGCAGCAGAAATTCAACTTTTGTAGATAGTAGAATAAAAGTCTGGAAAATAATTACCTGAATCTTAAAAATATAAAAAAATTGTGGTATTCTAGCCCTGGCTGGTGTGGCTCAATGGATTGAGCACTGGCTTGCCAACCAAAGGGTTGCTGGGTTGATTCCCAGTCAGGGCACTTGCCTGGATTGCGGGCCAGGTCCCAGTAGGGGACGTGCAAGAGGCAACCACACACTGATGTTTTTCTCCTTTTCTTTCTCCCTCCCTTCCCCTCTAAAAATAAATAAATAAAGTATTTAAGAAAACCCATTGTTAAAAAAAAAGTATGGTATTCTGCTAAGTAAATGTGCTAAATATTTGCTTATTATCACTGGACCGTAATTCATCTTATCTCATTCTTTTAAATTCTTTTTTTTTTTTTTTTGTAGTTTGTTCAAAGAATTCGCCCTGCCCTCCTGGTTCTTTTCTTACTCCATTTCTCCAAGCTGTCTACCTCTTCGTGCAATATATCATCATGGTGAACCTGTTAATTGCTTTCTTCAAGTAGGTTATTTTTATTAAATGTGGTTATTCTGTTGCAATCAAAATGGGGACAGATATTTTGAGTAAATTCACATGTATTTGGAGCATGTAACCTTTGGTTTTTGTGTGCTCCATATTTTATTACTATGGTTTAAAATTACTATGGGCATGAAGCCACTGTTAGAAGAGAAAAATAATAAATAGAAAATATAATAAAAGTAGAATGAAAGGAAATCACGCACTATCAACCTCATCGACTGTTATGTTGCCATGGTTCCAATTATTACTTAATAAAGGAAATCATGCACTGTAATTAAGTAATAATTGGAACCATGGCAACATAACAGTCGATAAGGTTGACAGTTGGCTAACTGTCTTACCTGGTACCTTTGTCTTACCTGGTAACAAAGGTTACTTGGTGTCCTTTGTTCAATTGGTGTCCTGAGTAGCTCATTTTCTGCATCTTTCTGATGTCTTCTGCATCACTCTTCATTTATTCTCAGTCTCCTGTTCTGGGTCCTCTCCCCCTTAACCTTTTAGCATTGGAATGTCCCTGGGCCCAGACCTTGCTAGTCTTTTATTTATGCTTTGTTTGGTGCTATTGGTCAGTTTTCTTTATATGCTGGCAAATCCTAATTTATATCTCTAGCCCCATTTTTTCCTTCCTTGAACTTCAGTCCTGTAGATCCCACTGCTCCCTTCATTGCCAGTCAGATATATGACAGATTTCTAAAATTTTAAAGGCTCAAATTCTTGAGCCTTAAGGATATCCTTAAGGATTCTTGAGCCTAGTAAAATAAACATGTATTTATTTCACTTATAGTCTCCCGAATCTGTGACACAGACCACAAGTGTCTGTCTGTCAAAGTTCCATCTTCTCACTTGATCAAACCAAACACGTTGGATTCATTCTTAATGCCTCTAGTTCTTCTAACTCCAAAGTGTTGGGAATGCCTGTTGACTCTGCCTTCAAATAGATCAGCAATCCAGCCACCTCGCACCACCTCGCTGCTCCCGCAGAGCCTCCCCATTTATTTCTCTGCTCCCGTCTTTGGCCCTGTATTCTGTCATGAACACAATGACGCTTTACCAACAGGCATTGGATGATGTCACTCCTTGGCTCTAAATTCTTTACTGGTTCCCCATTTCCCTCCCGGTAGAAGTCGAAGTTCCATGACCAAGGGGGCCCCATAGAATTGGGCTTACCTTCCACCTCCCAGGTCACACATCACACTACTCCTCCCCTAATTAGTTTCTCTCCAAGCACACAGACCCCTTGCAGTTTTCCCACAATGCAGGTGCGTCTGCATTTGCTGCTCCCTCCGCCGGGAATGCTCTCCCCAGACGTCAGTGCGGTTCACTCTCTTACCCTTTTCAAGTCTTCGCTCAAGTGGTATTTACAAGTGAAGCCCCTTCTCTGTCTGTCATCACCTCGGCATGCCTGGTCCTCCTTACTTTTCTCTCTTCATAACCACTTATATATACAAATATATTTTATAGTTTACATATTGTATTTTTCTCTTTATCTGGCTTCTCTACTGGAATATAAGCTCCTCAAGGACACTTTTTTTCCTTATGAATTTATCCCAAGCACTGACAAAATAAGAAAAGGAAAATCAGTGCATGGACTCTAAGTAAAGGAAATAGAGAAGTAAAGTCTGGAAAGAGGCAAAATAAATCAGCATACCTGAAAAATAGCTTGCACGTAATGGGGGCGACCCACCTTCTTGCTTTTTACAAGATTACATGGTAGCTATTATCACTTCTAGCTCCCACATTTTATGAGCTTTAAAATTTATTGGTGTTTAGTTATTATAGTTATTTTTTGATATATCGAGTAATATTAAGAGAAATGCATGAGATTTTTGTATCCCAAAATACATCAGGTATGAAGAGAGGTGGAGAAATCCTCACCTAGACCAATTTTCTCACTTAGAGGTGAACATGTTAAAGTCCAAACAAGCTGAGAAAACCGAGATCTGACTCCTGGCCCAGGGGCCCTGTCCAGACTCTTTATCCTCATAATTACCAGGAACCCGAAATTCACTCTGAATATCTGCACCTGTGGCGGACAGACTGCAGTGGCACTTGGCATGGCAGTAGCCTGTAATCTGGGGGTCCTCAGACTTGCAGGTAGCCACCTGGGTACAAATTGGTACGACCTCTAGAGTTTCTAATTCGATAGTTGTGGGATCGGGCCCAAGAATGTGCATTTCTGGCAAGTTTTTAGGTGATGCTGTTGCTTCCGGTTCTTTGAGAACCGCTGTTAAAAACCAGTCGTCTATTTCCTCCATCTACTTTATGGACCCAGTGAAATGTGCCCCCTCCTCTTACCCTAAACTGGCCTTTTCCAGGACAGGCCTGGCTCCTTTTCTTTATTAGTAGTCCAGTTTAGAGTTGCCTATATTTTTATTTGATAAATTTGGCTGCCCTACTCAAGTACTTCTCTGCCATCGTTCTCTGAAGAGACTCAATTTTGTATTAGCCTAAGTGAAATGTTCAGATGGACATTCTGTTGTGCCATGGCTTCACCATGCTATAGACTTAAAGCTAAGTAGTTAAGGATAATATGTTGTTTTAGAATAAGTGAATAACTGTACCACCCACCACAACTTCCATCAAAAGCTCTATAATATCAGGTCCTGGCTGGTGTGGCTCAGTGGGTTGAGCAGTGGCCTGCAACCTAAAGGTCACTGATTCAATTCCCGGTCAGGGCACCAGCCGGGGTTGCCACCCAGATTCCCATTTG
>PVKM010017542.1:0-25821 GCA_004027735.1 Carollia perspicillata
TATCTATTATCTTTTTCATCTAAGATAACACTTTTGGGATGTCAGAATAATCTCCTTTTCCAGACCCCTCAGGTCACAACAGCTGCACCAGAGCAGAGACCTTAGAACTCCTCATTGTTATCTTGTTCCCCAAATACCATCTCTGTGGTGTAAATGTTAATTATTAAGTATCCTGTACCTAATGGGGGACTCAAATGTTGAAAATATTTAGTTTCAGGTAATAGCTAATAAGCTTGCTAATCAATATGTAAACAGCTATTGTTCCAGGAACTGAAGGTTTGACCCACCTTAACTCCAGGAGACCATAAGCAGCTCCACCTTTGTGCCACAGGAGGACTGCAGGCAATCAAGATGGCATCTGAGCCATTATGCTTCATTACAGGGTGAGACGCCCACTCCCCAGGACTCAGAAAAAGACCACTGCCCAGGGCACAGATGAAAGAATGCTGAACCTTTTTATCTGATTAACTTTGCCCCTGAATTCCAAACCCCTTACCCACACTTTTCTTCCTTATAAAAAGGGTTGGTTGAAAATGGAATGTAAAATGGTCTGTTAGGGTACAAACCCACTATCTTCTCAGAGCACAAATAAAGCACCCATAGAGATTCAATCCCTGTCTCTGCTTATTCGGTCTGGTAGGTGACAAGCAGCACGGATTCTGGCTTTTCCAGTTTCATACCCACCAATGTAAAAGAATCATGTGTTTCTTTATTTTGCTTCTTTATCCAATCCCAGAAATTTCCCAGATTTTCTTTCTCCTACCCCCTTACTCTACCGCTAATGGACTTCATGTAACCCTCCTTACTCTCCTCTTTTTATTCTAATAAATCTAATTTATAAACTAAGCTGCAAAAATTGCTATTCTCTGGAGCATTTTCTCAGTCCCTTGAGATTTTGCTTCTGGACAATTGTAATCAGTTTGGCTCAAATAAACTCATAAAAATTCTCTATAGGTTTGGACATTATTTTACATCGACATTGGGTATTAGGAAATAATGCCAAAATCATTTCAACAAGGTAATCAATCTGATGGCCTAAGACATTTTGGTGAGGTTTGAAAAGGCAGGGTCCATTTCAAGAAACCCACAGGAAAAGATGGACCAGAGAAGCCACTTGCTGGGACCTCAAAGGCCCGCCACCCTCTCTGTTCCTTCCCAGTGCCAGGCTTTGGCCCCAGGGCTGCAATGCCCTCGCCCCTTCGTAGTGCTGCGCCTGCATTTCAAAGTCTGCCTCCACTGCCCAACTTCAGCTCTGCTCCACCCTTCCCTTACGGGACTTGTAGAAACAGCGTTTTGAAAAGTCTAATGCTACCTTTATTGATGCACACACGGTCCTGTTCGGTGCATTCGGTTGCCCGCAGCGGGGAAAGCGCGGGCTTTGGAGCTGGACAGAGCTCACCGGCCTTAGCACTCACCGAAGAGCACTGCGGATTATGCAGAGGGTCCAGCCCCGCGGCGCCTTCCCGCTCCCGGCTGCGCCTACCCACTCCTGGCTGCGCCGCGCGGTCACGTGGCCGGGGGACGCAGCGGTGCTCGACGTGGCGTCTGGGCGCCAGGTAAGCGTGCTGATGGGGGCGCGAGGGCGGCGGGGGTCGCGATCGCCCAGCAGGAGTCGTGATTCCCTAACCCTTCCTCGCAAGGGGCTTCGGGGGCAGGGCAGACTCCGCAGGTGGAACCGCGAGTCGGGGGAGGAGGGGAGAGGCGGGGCAAGGCGGCGCATGTCCGCGGGAACTCTGCTGGTTGTGGACGAGCTGGCAAATTGGCTCCTTTCCCCCTAATGCTAGTTTAGTGGCCTCGTCCGACATTGAAAGAATAAGGAATGGGTTTGCAAGAGTGTTTCTGCCTCTTTTTCCTCTTCTCTTGACTTGACTTTTCTTTTTTCTATTAATTTTGAGCCTTAACAATTAAAGCGTGCTAAATGCAATGTAGTATCCTGAATTGGCTGCTGGAGGAGCAAAAGAGTATCAGGAGAAAAACTGGGGAAATTATAATAAAGTCGGTGGTTTAGCTAATGTTAACTTCGTAATTTCGATAAAGGCACCCTAATATTAACATTAGAGGAATCTAGGTAAAGTATATAAAGGAGTTCTCTGCGTTATCTTTGCAATTAACTGTAAATCTAAAATTGTTTTAACAGGAAAAGTTACAAAACAAAAGTCTATGGTGCTGTGCAACTAGCCAGTATTCACCAGGCCGGGGCCTAGTTCATTCCTCTTTTCCAGACCTGAGAGGCATTGTTTGACCAATTTGTTTGCTAAGGCAAGAGTTGTTAGGCCACTGGGTGTGGATGCTTCTGTTCTGTGTTTTCCAGGAAGGAGTCTGTTTTCTCTTTTCTGTCCATCAGAATTAAACACCTTTGGAACACCTGTTATGCACAACCAAATGAGACACGTACACTCCCTGAACTAGGAGTGTATACAGTAAAAACATTAGATAAGAAGGACTACTGAAAGTGACAATTCAGAGCTAGGAAGGCTCAGAGGTAGGAGAAATCATATCTGGCCCAAGGTAGTCTGGAAGATTACTACAGGGAGGGCTGTCATGAACTGAGGGGCGCTTGAGAGGAGAAAGCATTCCTAGGGTGGAGAACAGCTCCAGGTGAGGATTGAAGGTGACCAGGCTGAGGCCACCTGGAAGAGGTTGCAGTCCCTTTTACACAGAAGCACAGATCATGCCCAACGAGTACTGACAGTTGAAACAGGTGGTGAAAACAGGATTCTTCTGGTAGAAAACAGGGCAACACTTTTATTATATATTTGTATGTCATGGGGGTTATGGAATGTGATGGGCATCTTTGGACCATGCTTGACAACTGCGTAGTATAGCTTGGAGTAGATCAGTTAGGGAACTACTGGTTTAGCCCAGTGGGAGTACAAGAAATTCAGCCAAGTCTGTGAAGTCTGTTAATGTGCAAAGAAGATCATGGCATGGGAAAGTTTGTGGATCTAAAAGACTTAACGTCTGAAAGTACCGGAGAGAAAAAAGAAGAGGGAAAAAAAAACTTATTCCTAAATTTCGGACCTGGATGTTTTAGAGCATGGTTGCTGCATTTGCAGAAATAGAGGACTCAAGAGGAGACATGGCTGTAGTGGGGGAGGGGTGTGAATTTGTTTTTTAACAAGCTGTGTTCGAATTGCTGCCAGGATATCCTGCTGGAATGGAAGCCAAACATATACAGAATGGACAGGAAGAGGAAAAGGAGACTGGGCGAGCAGATAACAGAGTGGGGGATTCCTGTGAGGTTGAAGAGCCATGGTGGACCAGGTGCCTGGGTGTGGTGAATCAGTAGGCACAGCTTCTGCAGAAGTGGAGGTAGCTGAGGAACGAGACTAGGTCTTGGATTTAGCAATTAGGAAGTCATTGGTCACTTTTCAGAGAGTTGTTAGTGCAGAAGTAGGATTTGCTCAGTTTGCAATCTGATCATTCTGTGGCCTTTCCCGAGTGGCCAGACCATAGAACAAGGAGCCAGAGAAGTAGTTTCTGGTTCTGGCTCTGCCACTATCTGTATAATTTTGGGCTAGTCGTGTCTGCCTAGACTAGCATAGGAAAATACACCTCTTAATAAAACCAGAAGGGCCCTTTTATTCCTAACAACACCTCATATTTCATATAACTAGGGTTTTATTTGGCACAATTTGGAAAATACTGATATAGAACCAGAATATTAGAGCTCTAAAAAACAAAAAAAATCTTATCCAATCCCCTCATTTGTCAAATGAAGAAACATACTCAAATTCTAATTCATTAAACATTGATTTCAAATATATCAGTGGTACCCAAATGTAGAGTTTATATAACCCTATAAAGTAGTTATGCTTAAACCCATTCTGGAGATTTGAAAACAGGCTCCAAGCTCTGGCTGGTGTGTCTCAGTGGACTGAGTGCCAGCCTGCAGACTGAGAATTCGCCGGTTTGATTCCTGGTCAGGGCACATGGCTGGGTTGCGGGTCAGGTCCCTGGCTGGGGGGGCATATGAGAGGCAACCAGTCTGTTTCCTTCTCTTTCTCCCTCATTTCCCCTCTCTCTAGAAAAATTAAGTCTTAAAAAAGAAAGAAAACAAGCAAACAGACTCCAAGAAGTTAAATGACTAGCCCAGAATCACAGAGCAGCAAGTGGTGGAGTGAAATTTGAACTCAGCCCTCCTGAAGTCAGGCCTTCTCTGTTGCATGTCCTGCTGCCTCCCTTGTTGTCAACACTGAGTGCATTTAAAAGTAGTCCAATGGAATGTTAGTAATGTGTTCCAAAACTCAGGTTTAATTTTACTGCATTCCATATTAATAGTACTAATAAAATATAAAAATGGGAGGGTACCCAGCCAACAATTGGTGAAGTTACATTTTAAAAATTAGTAGAGCATAAGACTATGTGAAAGCTTAGTATTATGTTCAGTTCTGAATAGCGGGAAGGTGTTCCATGACCCCTATTACGAGGTCTGTCCGGACAGTATCGAGTCATGTAATATGAAAAGTAGAGACATTTATTTAAGAAGATACAAGATGCAATAAACATTGTACATAGGGCAATGACACCTCAGTCCTCTTCAAAGTAGGCACTTTGGGACCTCACACAGTTGCTCCCAATTGCCACCAGCTGCCCTGTTGTATTTTCCTGAATCTCATTGATAGTCTGAAATCTCTTTCCTTTCAACGGTGATTTTAGTTTTTGGAGAAGCCAGAAGTCACTAAATCTGGGCTAGAGCGGGGCTGAGTCACCTAGGTGATTTAGTCTTTCGCCAAAAAACTGCATGATACATGATGCATGAGAGGGCACATTGCTGTAATGAAGCTGCCAATCACCAGTTGCCCAAAGCTGCAGCCTCCTAAATCATCAAAATAGTTTCTGCAGAGGAATGTTGAAGCTTGATGCAGATTCATTGCTTTACTTGGTCAGTCATTTTGAATGTGACGGCCACACAGTACACATGTTCACTTAATGGCACCTACCGCCCCCACTGACTAGTACAGTGAAGTCATCATTGCTCATGCGTGTGTATTCCAGTCCACTCTCCTTGGCTGCCAGGTTACATGGATGTCATGCAAACTGTTCTTGTTATATTAACAATGGCTGGACTTTTTCTGGATGGATCTCATATATGGCACATTAAAAATATTCTTAGCTAATCCTGTGATTGCATATTCTTTCCTCTTCATTGCTTTTTTCTTTGTGTTGACCAATTCCATTTTCTTCACTGCTGGCCAACTAACCGTGACCACACCTTCCTTAACAGAGATGTGAAGTTGCAATTTATAAACAGGCTTCTGCTGCACTAAAGGTAAAACTCAGCATATGCTGGAAAGTATAGGGGGCCAAATATATGGTGATGGAGATGATCTGACTTTGAGTGGTGGGCATACAGCACAATAAACAGATCATGTATCATAGAAATGCACACTTGAAACATATGTGATCTTATTAACCAATGTCACCCCAATAAATTTAATTTAAAAATTTACTTAAAATAAAATGCATCATTGTGAGTATACAGTTGGATTAGTTTCGACAGATCATCATTCCAGGCAAGATATAAGACTTTTCCATCACCCAGAAAAGTCCCCTCATGCCCTTTGAGGTTCACCTTCCCAACCCAGGCAACCATTGATCTATTGTCTGTGATGAATATTAGTTCCTCCAGGATTTCATACAGTACTGTGATTCTTTGGTTAGCATAATGTCTGTAAGATTCACCTAGGTTATTGCATTTATCAGAATTCATTATTTACTGATGAAGATATTCTGTTAGATGGATGTACTATAATTTGTTTTCCTGTTGATGGACATTTGGGCTGTTTCCAGATTGGGACTAATTTGAATAATGCTATGAATATTCATGCACACATCTCTATATGAACATGTTTTCATTTCTCTTGGGTAAATACCAGGAATGCAATTGCTGGGTCACCATTGGAAAGAAACTGCCAAACTTTTCAGTGTTTATACCATTTTATACTCCCACCAACAGGGTATGTGGATGTCCATATCCCAGCAGCGCTTGGAATTGGCAGTAGTAGGTGATGGAATGTCATTGTAGTTTAAATCTACAATTCCCTGATGACTAATGATTTGAGTGTCTTTTTATCTTTGTATCTTTTTTTATGATGAATTACTTCAAGTCTTTTAAGGGCCTTTTTAAACATTGAAAATATATGGTACTTGGACCTAAAGCAACAGAAAATGCTTCATACGTGATTAAATTTATTTGGCACCCATACCTGGTTTTAATAGTGGAAGAAGAAGAGAGATTGCAGCAAAAAATGAGATTTAATTATTTTTGAAGAACTGAGATTTTTGAAAGTCCTTGTAAGTAGGATATTTAGAAAATATGTCAGATGTGTTTCCTTTCTTTCTCTCCTTTGTATTTGTTTTTTAGACTTTATTTATTTATTTTTAGAGAGAGGGGAAGGGAAAGGGAAAGAGAGGGAGAGAAATATCAATGTACAAGAGAAACATCAATGTACGAGAGATACATCGATCGGTTGCCTCTCGCAAGCCCCCAACTGGGGACCTGTCCCACATCCCAGGCATGTGCCCTAACCTGCGACCTTTTGGTTTGCAGGCCAGCACGCAGTCCACTGAGCCACACCAGCCAGGGCTTCTTTGTATTTTTAATGAGTCTTGTGAAAAGGACGAAATATTTCTAAAGAAGTACAGCAAAGCACCTGTTTTGAAACATCTGATGGTGAAAGTCCCTCTTAACTGCACTCTGTGTACTAAGCCGAACATTTCAGGTGCCCTCCAGCTACCAGGCAGGCCACTGTCACCAGGTAGGTGCCAATAATGGTCCTCAGACCAGGAAGGCTCGGTTACGATTTCTCTGTAGATTTTTACTTGGAGATGTTTTCTTCTAGGAGGAAGGGCAGGCAGTGAGCCCTGAGGTATCCAGTGTGGAGCCTTGCTGAGTTGACTGCTTTTGTTTTTCTACCCTAGAGACAAGTTGGTTTCAGTTTATACATTTCTTCCTTGCTTTATTCTTTTATTAAACAAGTACTTGAGCATCAATTATGTCTCAGTTTTAGGCACTGGGAATGCAGTGGGGATCCCAAACAGATAAAAACTTCTGCCTTTGTGGAGCTCACATTTGTCTTAGGGCCATCTAGAGTGGGTTTAGACTCTGGTGGGGGAAAATTTTCAGGGTGCCCTACCTCTTGAGAGGCATCCAAGGCAGGCTGGAGCCATCCGCAGTTTCACCGAGCTCCCCCTTTTGCACTACCTTCCCCCTTTTAGTGGCACGATTTGAAACATGAGGAAAATATGGAGGAGTATATTAGAAGGTGTTAGGGTGATTGGTGACATGAGCTGTAAAAGAATTCACAAGGAGAAGAAAGTGCAGTAGGTAAAGGTTTTTATTTTCACTTTCCCAAGGGAGGGAAAGCGCTAGGTGTGAAGATGTGCACCAGCCCCAGCCCCGCGGGGGGTTAGGGCTTTGAGTGTTAATCTGGAAATGGGGTGGTTGTAGAGCAGGATGTTAGGCTGCAGCTTGTTTCGATGTCATCTTTGGGTACAGGGTCCAGTCTGTTGTTGTGGTCCGGTATGTCCTGTTTCCTGGGTTCCTGGAGCCTCTGTGCCTTCAGGGTGCTTCCAATGTATCATAAAATGATGAGGGTCAGTCATGCTCGTGGTCTAGCCAGCTCTGGGAAAGAGGGCCTGAGAAAGCGGCTTTTGTCCTAATAGGGGTGTCCAACCTGCTGCCCGGGAGCTGCATGCAGCCCAGGATGGCTGTCAGTGCAGCCTAACCCAAAATCGTAAATTTACTTAAAACATTATGGGATGTTTTCGTGTGATTACATGTCACAATTTATTTAATGTGTGGCCCAAGAAAACTCGTCTTTTTCCAGAGTGGCGCAGAGACTTTAAAGGTTGGACGGCCCTGTTAGAAGTTCGTAAGTGTGGTGAAAGATAAAGCAGATAAGTGGGACAGGGAGAAGTTTGCAATTTTCAATAGGGTGTCAGGAAAGGCCCCACTGAGAAGGTAAGACTGAAGGAGATAAGGGAATAGCTGTGCATCTGTCCCAGGAAAGAGCATTCACTCCCACTCCCCCCACCCACCCACAGGGCAGGGTGAGCACAGAACTCTGGGGCAGGAATGCCTGGCGTGGTCCAGAGCACCTGGGAGGCCAGGGCCCTCAGCCTGAGGGGCTGGGGCAGAGGGGAGCCTAGGGGATTTAGCCAATGAAAAGGCTTTGGTATTTTCTCTGGTTGCATTTCGAAATAGGTTGTGAACACAAATGCAATCTGATTTGAGAAAGAGAGGTGGGGCACCTTCGTCCCTCCCACCTATCACGGTCCCAGATACAGAGCCTTTACTAACAGCTTCTGCACAGAAATAGCAGATGATGTAAGTGGGCCTGTAGGAGAAAGGGGAAGAGCCCCCAGCACCTGAACGGGATAAAGGGCTGTGAAGGGGCAGAGGCAGAGTGGTCTTAGTCATTGGAAGTCTCATTTTTCAGAGACTTTTCTGAATTTTCTATAGCTCGTAGGCTTGTGAAAACGGAACCCTTTCCTTTATAAGCTTGTGCATCAAGAACATTCTGTTTCCCATCATTCCAAAAGAACCTATGCACCCCAGTGTTCATAGCAGCACAATTTACAATAGCCAAGTGTTGGAAGCAACCTAGGTGCCCATCAGTCAATGAATGGATCAAAAAACTATGGTACATATACACAATGGAATTCTATGTGGCAGAAAGAAAGAAGGAGGTCCTACCCTATGCAACAGCATGGATGGAACTGGAAAGCATTATGCTAAGAGAAATAAGCTAGGCGGTAAAAGACAAATACCATATGATCTCACCTTTAAGAGGAACCTAAGCAACTAAACAAACAAGCAAGCAAAATATAACCAAAGACATTGAAATAGGAAATGGGATGACAGTAACCAGAGGGGAGAGGGGAGGGAATTTCAGTGGGAAAAGGGAAGGGATTATAGGGAGAAGTATAGAGGACACATAGACAAAAACTAAGGGGGGTGGAAATGGGAGGGAGGTGGGGAGCACCGGGGGGTGGTCTGGGACAGGAGTAAAAGACAGAAAACTGTACTTGAATAACAATTAAAATAAAAAAGAAAAAAAAACAAATTAAAAAAAAAAAAAGAATATTCTGTTTCCTTAGCAAAGACTGATCTGCTTTATCCTGATCAGTAGATTACTGCATTAAGGAAAAGGCTTTCCTGCTTCCTTACAATTCACTGCATCTTTGAAATAAGCAGTCGGAATATTTCTTACCTAACAAGACCTGAAATATTGAATTGGATTGCGTCTGTGTGCTGGTACTTCTCTGAGATAGTCATACCTGCATAACACAAACATGAACTTTTTCTTCCCCAGAAAACCCGACTTTCTTTCACTGACAGTGTTTTAACTACTCTTCTTCTTAACTACAGGTAACCGTTTGTTCCTTATGGTCAATAAGGCATCTGGCTGATGAGCAGGGTGGCAAGGCCTTCGGGGCCAGCGGGGGCGCAGGCGCAAACTTGGGAACCAGAGGATGATGATATGGCCGGAGGAGATTTAGGGTACGGCCTCGGAAGAAGGCCCGGCGGTATTTATGAAGTGCAAATTTCACCTTTATTAACATCCAGAAAAAGATCAGAGGAAAGGAACTTTAGCCCTCCCCCATTTCCAGGAAAGGGGGAAGAACGAAGTGGTGCTGTTTTTCAATATTCCAGGCCTAAGGGCTTGCAAGATACACACCCCCTCAGGTCCGGAACATCCCGTTACAGACAACAGAGTGGCCCCGGTAAGGATGCCTTGTGCCCTCTTCCTCCTTCTCCTCCTCCCCTGTGAATTTTAGCGCTTCCACCCTTCCAGCACATGGAAATGGGTCACCAGAGTGGATTTTAGAAGTTTGTCTGTCTTATTCTCTGGAGATTGGCGATGGTTCAAAAGTAATTGGTACTTCTGTTTCTAAGAATTGTTCAGATTGTGAAGTACACTAGTTATTCTGTATTAATACATAGTGATATCAATTACCTACCTTGATTTTTTGGTGAGGTAGTGGTATACTTCATTTATTCTTTATTTCTCATGCAACAAATATTTATTGGGTACCTATTGGGTGTCTGGGACAGTTCTAAGCTGTGAGAGTAACATCACTGAAAAAATAGTCAAAGGCCCTAATGTCATGGAGTCTGCACTCTAGCAGAGGACACAGAAAATAAACCCACAAATCAGCAGCTATATAACATCAAGTGGTGGTAAGTGAAGGGATAGTGAGTGAGTGGAGGGCCTGGGGCACGGCTGTTTTAGGCAAGTGTCAGGGAAGCCTCTAGAAGGAGGTGACATTTGAGCACCAAGCCTGGTGCTTATCTGGGGAAGGAGTGTCCCATGCAGAACATGCATACTTCTGGTTATCTTAGGGATGTTATGAAATTCTCAAAAATTATCAAAACAAAATTAACCTCAATGTTATAATTTAAAAAAATTATGGAGGGGGTTGGGCTGGGATGGGAGTAAAAGACAGAGAACTGTACTTGAACAAAAATTAAAATTAAAAATAAAAGCAAAAAAATAAATAAATATATAGGGTCTGGCACAAATAATGCCCCAAGTCGGGGGGAGGGACAAATTTCCCATACATTAAGGAAAGAGTGAAATTGAGAATCATACTCTGATGGAGTGACACAACCCCGAAGGGACCGAGAACCCATGGGTGAGTGCGTGCCTGTGCTGTGGCACAGCCCTCATGAGGCTGAGTCTTTTGAAATCCACATTGTAAAACATCCCCCACCAAGGCAGAACAAACACGAATTAGAACAGCGCAAAAATAATTTAAGAAACCTGGTTTCAGATTTACAAACAACTGTTCTGGCTGGGGATCTATCCGCATCCCTCAAAATCCTTGAAATTAGGGTGGGATTATTTACATATTGTTCTTCTAAATCCTTAGAGCAGGGGTGTCAAACTCATTTTCACCAGGGGCCACATCAGCCTCGCTCTTGCCTTCAAAGGGCTGAATGTAGTTTTAGGGCTGTGTAAATGTAACTACCCCTTAATTAACTAGTGACGAGGTGCTCGGCACTGCTGCCAGGTAGAAACAAGGTGCTGGGCTGGACAAAACAAGGTGGAGGGCTGGATTAGGCCCTCGGGCCTTGTATTTGCCACCTGTGCGTTAGAGAGTATACAGTGTTTTGCAAGCAAGATATTAAAAACTGAACACGTTGCTCAGGTGCCTTTTTAAAAACATGGGGAGAACACTGGGATGGGAACAAGATGTAACAGTAATAGAATGAGCTCTTGTTTTGTTGTCTTATGTACTTTTGTCTTTTAATCGAAGTTGACCTGATCATAGGTAAGAATATTGTGCTTATTTCCTAATAGGTTATTTCCAAATTACCAGAAACTTAATGGTTTGAAACAACACACAGGTTTATTGCCTTACAGTTCTGCAGGTCAAACGTCATAAGCAGGGCTCACTGGGCTAAAATCGGGGTGCCGGCAGGGCTGCATGCCTCCTGGACGCTCCCAGAGAGAAGCAGCCACCTGCGGCCCCCTTCCTCCATCTTCAGATGGCTAGTCCGGGCTTTCTTTGCTGCATCAGTCCGACACTGGCTCTCCTGCCTCCTCTTTCGTTTATGAGGACCTATGAGTACCTTGGACCCACCTGGGTAATCCAGGATAATCTTCCATCTCCAAGTACTAATTCAATCCCATCTCTAAAGTCCTTTTTGCCATGTATTCACAGGTTATGGGGATTAAGATGTGGACATCTTTGGGAGCCATTATTCTGCCTACCACAAGTACTAATAAAGGAGAACTTGTCATTGTCAATACAATGTCACTTTGTCCCTCTTTGGAATGCTGTATCATCAGAGTAAAAATATGATTCAAGTTTGCCTTGGGTACTGGCATGTTGAGGAAAGTTCAAAATAGCAAAGAAAAAAATCGTTTTGAGAACATTTTAATGCCCTTCAAAATAGTCTAATTTTTTTCTTCATTTACTTCTTTTCATCTTGCTGGTAATTTGCCACTTTAGTGATGCTATTGCCTCTGAGACCACAGTGAAAACGAAGCCCTGGAGAGCTCAGTTTCATGTCTCAACTGATCACATTGAGGAGAGAATAACTGAAGTTACGGGAGACTTCTAGTCGTTCTCTTTGAGAAGAAATTAAATTCAGGCTATTTCTTAGATATTCATCTCACCGTATTGATCACACTTAAGCCAAACACCAGAATTTATTTATTTCACTCACCAGCATTCATGGGGTTTTCTTGTATTTTGTTTGTATGTAACTAACCAATTTATTAACGAGTTTTATATTGGAGCCTTTTTTAAAAGTCTTTTTATTCAATGCATGTTTATCTTCATTCGTGAAATATTTTAAGCTATGTATTTTTATCATTATTTGGTTTATTACAATTCTTTTCGCTTTGCAGTTTAGGGGAAATTGATATTTGATAATTTGTAAACAAATATCTTTATTTAACTAGTTGAAGAAAATATGTTTTTATTCCCCTAATAGATTCTAATTTGGAATTATCAAGTGTAGAATTAAAGCAACGTCTTGATGAAACATTAGAGGTAGGTACTCTGGCAAAAATAAAGATTCTCTTGTGAATCGATAAGTACTACTAAAATTGTATGGAAGGCCAATGTTGGCCGTCCAGGTATTCTCGATGAGCCACAGGGTAAACATGTGGGCTGCCCTCCTCAGGTTTGTATCCTCCTCATCTCTCAAAAAGGCTGTGTAAACATGCCCCCCAGTTCTCCTTTTGCCCCCCGTCTTCACTTTCCTAATCTCCCAGAGAATTCATTATCACTTCCTTCCATCTGTTCCCCGTGTACACGGCCAGAAAGAACCTGACTTAATTTAACTTCTTTGAGGTCAGAAGGCCAGAAAGTATCCCAGGTGGTATCCCAGGTGGTCCAGCCTGTTGGGCCTGTTGGGAGTAGGCATTTCTGTGAGGGGCGCCTGTTGCCTGTCCTGTGGGGAAAAGGAAGCGCATCTTAGTGTATGTCAATTTTAGTGTATGTTTGTGACTCTTTGTTGTTGTTTTTTAAAGATTTTATTTATTTATTTTTATATACAGCAGAAGGGAAGAAGAAAGAGAGGGAGAGAAACATCAGGGTGAGGTTGCTTCTCGTGCATCCCCTACAGGGGACCTGGCCCCACAACCCAGGCCTGTGCCCTGACTGGGAATCAAACTGGCAACCCTTTGGTTTGCAGGTCAGCGCTCAATCCACTGAGCCAGCCAGGGCTGTCTGTGACTCTTTGAAAGCTTCTATAACAAAGTACCACACACTGGGGGCTTAAAACAACAGAGATTTATTCTCTCAGTTCTGGAGGCTAGAAGTCGGAAACTGAGCTATTGGGGGGCCATATTCCCTGAGAGGACATGAGGAGGATTCTTTGCCTCTGGTAGTTGTCCCCAACAATCCTTGTCCTTGGCATTCCTTGGCTTGTGGCTTCAGTCTCTGGCATTTTATGGCATTCTCCCCTGTGTGTCTGTGTCCAAGTTTTTCTCGTTTTATAAGGACACCAGTCATTGAGTTGGGGCTTAGCTTAACCCAGTCTGATCTTGTTTTAACTTAATTACATTTGCAAAGACCCTATTGCCAAATAAGGTCACATTCATAGTCCCAGGAGTTAGAATCGGAACATTTCTCTTGGGGGGACACAGCTCAGTCCGTAATAACTACTGGAGCTGTGTGAATGACCATGTGCTTATTTTATATGGCCTAAGGACTTTTTTTTTCCAGATCCTTAGCTGTGTGGCCTAGGAGGGTAAAAGCAAAAGATTTGAGCTTTGAGTTACACATAGCACCGGATAGTGAAGCTGTCAATTTTGGCCTTTCTGGTCCACTTATAGAGCCTGTAGGAACTTCCAACCTCTTTTATGAGGTCAGAGTGCTTTGAGTCAGACTGCATTTTGAGCTTACATGTAGACTGTTCATCAAATTGATCGTTTGGCATTGCACGTCTTGCAGATAAGAAGACTGACTTTATTTATTTCCTCAGGAGGTAGAAATTTTAAAAACTGAACTTGAGGCATCTCAAAGACAACTTGAAGGTAAAGAGGAAGCACTGAAAATCCTTCAAAGCATGGTAAGAAGTTGTTTGAAAACTTCTATCACTTTCACATTCCAATACTAGTTCGTATGGTTTTAGCTTTTAAAACAAAAGCAGCAATGCTTGATACAATTCCATTTCCTTTTGAGGTTTAGATTTTCTAACAGCTTTATTGAGGTATAATTTCCATGCTACAAAATTCATTCATTTTAAGCATACAATTCATTTTTACTAAACTTAGAGTTGTGCAACCATCACCACAATCTAATTTTAGAATGTTTTCAACATCCCCCCAAAAAACCTCTTACACATTAGCAAGTCACTTCCCATTCCCATCCCTGATCTACTTTCTGTCTTAATAGATTTGCCTTTTCTGTTTTGTATAGATAGAATCATACAGTGTGTCCAGATTCTTTTAGTTCACATGCTTTTGAGGTTCAAGCATGGTGCGGCATGTGTCAGCACTTTCTTCTTTTTTTTTGCCAACTCACGTTCCATTGTACAGATGTAGCATGTTTTGTTTATTTTGTTTATCGATTCGCCAGTCGATGGGCATTTGGGTTACCACTTTTGGGCCATTCTGAGTAGTGGTACTATGAATGTTTTTGTACAAGTCTTCGTATGGAAGATGCTTTCATGCATTCTCTCCTTCCTTGGGAAGGATCCAAACCAAGATCTTCTGACTTTTGAACTATCAAATGCTCCACAAAAAAGTGGTCTCTGTGGAAATTCTCATCTCAAATTAATTTCTGTTGCCTTAAAATAAAAATGTGAACTTCAACCCTGTTCAGTGTGGCTCAGTTGGTTGAAGTGTCATCCTGTGCACTGAAAGGTCATGGATTAATAAATAAATATGTGTGTGTGTGTGTGTGTGTGTGTGTATTTGAGAGAGAGAAAAAACATTAATTGGTTGCTTCTCCTATGGGCTCTGACCAGGAATTGAACCTGCAACCTTTTGGTGTATAGGAGGACACCCCAACTAACTGAGCCACCTGGCCAGGGCCTGTAAGTTTGATTCCCGGTCAGGGCATATACGTAGGTGCAGGTTTGGTCCCCAGGGGTGCATAAGGGAGGCAACCTATAAATGTTTTTCTCTCACATTGATGTCTCTTCTCTTTTCCCTTCCCTTTCCTCCCCTTCCCTCCCTTCCCCTCTTCTTTCCTCCTCTCCCTTCCCCTTCTCTCTCCCTCTACCCCTCCCTCCCTTCCTTCTTCTCCCAAATTAATAAATGTATCCTTGAGTGAGGATTTAAAAAAATGTGAACTTCATTGTACACATAGGAGTAACTAGAAATTTAATTTATACTGATACGATTTTTGTTTTTCTTAGGCAATATTTGGCAAAGCCACAAGTCATACCCAGTTGGTACTTCAAAAAACTATGGAACAAAAGAGATCCTTGGAGAAGGTATTTGTATTTTTAGCTTAGACTTTTTAATCCAAAAATCTTTCAAATAGAATTTCCTTAAAGGTCACCTTACTAATGGAGATGTCATTTGTGCATACCTTCTGCTAGGTGTGCTTCAACTTTATATGGTTCCTTCCCTTTTGAAGTTTATAATCCAAAACAAGTTGTCAAATGGGCAGAGAATTAAGGTTTCTTTTATTTTCCCATTGCAAGGTAGTAGGAAGCCTGCCAAGTTGATGCTTCCTATTTTTCTTCTTTTCTTCCTCTGCTTCCAGAGCCTGCCTCTGAGTTCTGACCATCTCATCCTCACTGAGGAGGAAGTTAGGGATCACCTTTGAAGGTCATGTGCCTTCTGTGCCCGTTGTAGCCTCCACTGATGGGGCGGCCCTGGCTTCAGACTTCCAGGAGTGTATTTTGCTCATGGAGTCCACATGGGTTGAGGGTGGGGATGACGAGAAACCTAGGTTTGAATCAGCAAATTTTTAAGCTAAACAACTTGAAATGTCTCCTATAATAAGTAAGCTTAGGCAAAGCTCTTCTGAGTGCTAAAGAGGCATGTTATATGGGTTTACAAATGTCATAGGCTCTTTTTGAGCAGTGATTAGTGTTTTTTTCCCTCTTTATCCTGTTTCTATGAAATGATTAGATGATTTATTTCAGCTATTCACAATATCCTGAAGTGATTTTGTAAAATTTTCCATGAAAGTACTGTTTTCTTTCTACAGGAATTAAATGCCTTGCAGTGGAAAATAGAATTTGATCAGAATAGATTTAAAAATATAGAGGAATCTTGGATCCAAAAGTATGACAGGTTTGTGTATTATCATTCCATCATTTTTCTTTGCAATCCTTTCAAGTGCATGTAATTCAAACATAGCTTAGGCTTTCTTCTCTGAGCTAACTGTAAATATTATAAAATTCTTATTGCTTATCCACTTGCCAGCTCCATATCTTTGTTAGTTCTATTTTCTTTTTGAAAATATAAAATATAAACAGTATTTTCAAATGCAGTATAAGAGTCATTGCTTTCCAAGTTATTTTAGCATTGACACTATTTTTTCAAACAAAATCTTTTGAGCGACTTTCATTAGTGTGATTTTAATAACTTTAAATTTTAACCTTATTTTTTATAAGATCTGTCATTCAGAAATTAACTCGATACCTTGGGTTATAGATGGCTTTGTTATCTAAGTTTTAAATTTATTATTTCCTAACTTCTAGTTTGAGATAAATTGAAGGCTTACAGAAAACTTTTAAGCACAATACAAAGAATTCTTAGATAACTTTCACAAAGATTGCCCACATTTTGATCCTTTATCACATTTGCTTAATCATTTTTTCTCTTTGTAGTTGAATATATAGATAGAATTTTTTCTGAACCATCAGAGTAAGTTGCAGGGATATTCTTTTTTAAAACCATAACATAATCATAAAAACCAACACCATTTATTAATTTATAGACCTTATTTATATTTGCCAATTATCCTAATAATGCCCCATAGCAAAAGAGAGGGGAAATATTTCCCCTGCTCAGGGTCTAATACAGAATCATACATTGCATTTGGTTGTCAAGTCTAAGCTTTAGTGTCCTTTTCTATGAAACAGTTCTTAGTGTTTCTTTGTCCTTTATAACCTTGGTAGTGTTAGAGGAGGATGGGCCAGTTATTTTGTAGAAGGGTCACCGTGGGGGATGTCTGTGCTTCCGGATCAAATGCAGGTTGTGTGTTCGGGCAGGGTTAGCACCGAGGCAATGTTGTACTCTCGGTGCGTCAGGTCAGGAGGTGTGAGATGTTGCTTGTCCAGTTCCCAGGGGGTGAATCTCCATCACTGGGTGTGGGTGTGGCATCTGCCCTCGTTCTACCTGCAGTCACAGTTTCCCCCTGGTGATTGTGGGGAGGTGCTTTAAATTATGTAAATGTACTGTTACTCATCAGACTCTCCCCCACTGGTTCTTACATCCACTGATCATTCTGCCTGAAGCAGTTGTTACCGTGATGGTTGCCAAATGGCACCTTGGGAATTCCATCGTTCCTTCTACAAGTATTGGCGTATTACTGTAAGAAAGAAGCTTTCCTTTCCCTATTTTTTTGTGTGTATATGCATATGAACTTGTGGATTCTTGCACTATTCAGTGGATTAAAGTTATTACTATCTTAATTTCTTTTGCCTAAAATTTTTTGCCTGAAATTTTTCAACTTTGGTCGATGGGAGTACCATCAAACTGGCTTCTGTGGCTTTTTGACACCTTTCTGTCATTCCTTTAGCACTCTCTTGCTCTTTGGTGCAAGACATTCTAGTCCAGAATGCATACAGTATTAGGCACTTCTTCAAGGAGCCCTTGATCCTTTCAGTGGGGAATGGTGTTTGGAAGTCAAGGGCTGAGCACTACGTAAGCTCATTGCTACTGGGCAGTCACTGCTAGAAGGTCCTCTCAAGGAACAGAGCTGGGAAACACACACACAAACACCGTCCCCCCTTCTATCTGTCATCTCTGCCATCTGTCTATTTAGTATCTCTCGTCTGTCAGTCTGTTAAAAGCCCTGAGTTCATACTCATTTTTCCAATTCCAGGCCACCACTATTTTAGCTTTGCCCCTTTCCACATTTATAACTTCCACAGTGAGAAACCCAGCTCCTATTTTCCCACCATAGACTATGCAGAAAGTAGCTTTAGAATTGCTATACATGCCATTGTAAAATCAAACCATTTCCATTTGGGAGAAAAAGGGGGTGCATCTTATAGTCCAAATGTAGTTTGGCTGGCTCACTCTTGTGGGGGCAGTGGGCAATGGAGCGAGGTCACTGGTTATTAAATATTTTACCACATTTTTTGCTTCAAAATTTTTTCTATTTTTCTCCTCTAAAACCTAGGTGTGTCTTATGGTCCAGTGCATCTTATAGTCCTAAAAATATGATATATGGTTTAATTTTTGATAGTGTTGTTTACCTAATTTGTTGATACATTACCTTTTCAGATATTCATCAGTTAAGCAGAGTTGGCAGAAGATACTTTATTATGAAGTCTGCACAAAAATAGTTAGCCAGATAGCAAAGTTAATGCATTTTTTAAAGATTTTATTTATTTATTTTTATTTTTTTAACATTTTATTTTATTTTTCTTTAGAGGGGAAGGGAAGGAGAGAAGGAGAGAAATTTCAATGTATGGTTGCCTCTCGTGTGTCCCCTGCTGGGAACTAGCCTGCAACCCAGGCATGTGCCCTGACTGGGAATCGAACCACAATCCTTTGGTTTGCAGGCCCGTGCTCCATCCACTGAGCTACACCAGCCAAGGCTGTTTATTTATTTTTAGAAAGAGAGGAAGGAGGGGAGACAGGAAGTGAGAGAAACATCAATATTCAGTTGCCTTCTGCACACTCCCGACTGGGGATGGAGCCCACAACCCAGGCATGCTCCCCGACCGGGAATCAAACCAGTGAACCCTTGCTTCGCAGGCTGGCACTCAATCCACTGAGCCACACCAGCCAGGGCCAGAGTTAATGCATTTGACTGAGTAGTTTTTTTTTAATTACAGTTTGTAATTTATAAAGTAATTTAAGTGAATTTAATAAAATGTTTGTGAGTGTCTGAAGAATGTCCTCTCATATTCTTAGGGTCAATCAGAATTCATTTGGAAACTCATCTAGAGTTATTGAGAAGTGGTTGTATTAACAAAGTTGCTTTATTCCTCAAGGGCTACACACATCTTGTGTTAGACCCTGATTTCATATCGTATTTATTTGTTAATCGTAGAAACAAGATGCCTGAGATTTGTGTTTAGTTTTAATTGGGAAACTTTAACTTCATGGCCACAGTTTTAAAGATCTGCAGCCAGTCCTAAGCACAGCATATAACATCTTGCCAAAACATCGCCGCAAAATGTCTTGACAAGTATTTTACTTAGTTATAAAACGACCAATCTGTCTTCTGGTTTTAATTACAAAAAAATTTGGTACCTTGGCTGGTGTGACTCAGCGGACTGAGCACCAGACTGAACTGAAAGGTCACCAGTTCGGATACCAGTCAGGGCACATGCCTGGGTTGCAGCCAGTCCCCAGCTGGGGGTGTGCGGGCGGCAGCCGATCTCTGTGTCTCTCGCACAACAAGGTTTCTCTCCCTCTCTTTCTCCCTCTCTTCTCTCTCAAAAAAACAAAATAAATAAAAATCTTTAAATTAAAAAAATTGTTTAAGACTTTGATGTTGGGCAATTTAGGAACTCTTGTAAGTAATTCCAATTTTTAGTCAATAGACAAAGCTCTGTATGTATCTTTTCTGCAGGTTTTTGAAGGTAGCCTTCATATGTTGGTAGTCAAATGGTTACTAAGCTGAGTTAAGACTTAAGTAAAGAGAATGAGTATTCAAATGCATGCCTGACAGGTATTTCTGGTTCTGATTCTTTCTCAGCTAGACAGAAAGGTTTAGAGTATGTTCAAAACCTTTTCACATTCCTTTAAATTGTCTTTATTTTATGGCACATATAAATTCTAGACTGTTTTGAAATAGGAAAAATTATATTTAAGTTTTGCACTCGAATTATGGGATTAAAATGTACTACTCCTTAGTTAAGTACAAAGTGCTTATGTTTTGATTATGTGGAGGGCACTTTTTTCCAGGCTCAACTGTGAAAGCGCAGTCCTCAAAGAAACTTTGAAACTAAAAACAGAAGAGATTGAAATGCTAAAGTCTGACAATGCAAGTAAGTAAAGAGTGGTATGTTAATGGCCCTCTTAAAATGTTATGTTGGAAGATTCATTTTATACAGAGTGTCCTGTGCTTAGAGCACACATGTCAATAGAGACAAAGCGTGAGTGTGTCTAAGTAATGTAAGGATAATAGAGAAAATACATCATTTAGGTTTTTTTAGTTAAAAATATTTTTTAAAGGTGAAATTCACATAACAAAATTGCCATTTAAAAATGAACAATTCAGCCCTGGCTCGGTAGCAGTTGGTTAGAGCATCATCCTGATTCACCAAGGTTTCGGGCTGGACCCCCAGTCAGGGCACACACAAGAATCAACCGATGAGTGCAGACATAAGTGGAACAACTAATTGATGTTTCCTGCTCTCCTTCTCCCCCATCCCCCCTCTCTCTAAATCAATACATTTAAAAAAGTGAACAATTCAATTGGTAGTTACAAAATAGTCATAGGAAAGTAAGTAAAGCACAGGAAATATAGTCAATAGTATTGTAATAACTATGTGTGGTACTAGTTAGGGTACTGGGAATATCATGGGGAACACTATGTAGGGTATATGATTGTTTAACCACTAAGCTGCATACCCCAAACCAATGCGTAATAAAAAAATAACAAAAAAGTGAACAATCCATAACATTCACAATGTTGTGCAACCATCTAGTTCTGCAACATTTCCATTCCTCCAAAATAAAACTGCCGCAGCCCGCTGCGGCAGGGGGTCGTAAGTCAGGGCGGGGGATTGAATAATAATGGAGAGGGTTGATTACTCTGGTGGTAAAAGACAAGTTTATTGCAATGGCTAGAGCCTTTTTATGCAAGCCACAAACAAAGAACAATGAGTGACCTTAAGAGTTACATCTTTGGTACATGACGTATATGCCCAGACTATGTTTCTTCTTGTGTACGGGAACAATCAGATAGCTAGCAGTAGGGAGGCAGTCAGGACTCAGAACAGCCTTGAGGCCACAAACCAGGTTTCTATCACCACTCCCACAGTGAGAAACCCTCTCCTTAACCCCTTATGGCCGCTGGGCCCCTACATCAAACTTCGAACCTACTCCTCCTTTATCATATGGATTTTATACTCAGTGTAAAACAAAATGGTAGAGTCCCTGATATTTGAGGAACCTGAGCAGATGTATGTTTTATTGAGACACTAGTAGGAAACGTTTATAATTGTATAGTTCTTTAACATTATTTGCCTTCAAAAGTGTTTTCTGTGACTTTTTCCCTAATATAATTATTCTTAACTTTTCAACATATTGTTTTTCTCATTAAGAATTTGAAATTTAGGCTATGGCTGGTGTGGCTCAGTGGATTGAGAGCTAGCCTGCAAGCCAAAGGGCTGCTGGTTTGATTCCCGGTCAGGGCACATGCCTGGGTTGCAGGCCAGGTCCCCAGTGAGTGGCATCCAATTGATGTCTCTCTCTCTCTCCCTCCCTTCCCCTCTCTCTAAAAATAAGAATAAAGTCTTTTAAAGTTTTTTAAAAAGTATTTTTAAAATTTAAAAAGAATATTAAAATATTTAAAGAATATTAAGGTGATACCGACTTTTTATGAAATTTTGAGGAGATGTTGATTCTCACTTCTAAGCAAAAACCATTTTAAAGCGGTGGTTTGAAGGGGACAAAATGAGCTCTAAACCAGGTCCTGGGCCTGAGAAAGGCCCTGTATATGGTATAGTTGAGTGATCTGTGGCAGTGCCCCTGGTGGGAACTGCGCACGCATGGGGCTTCGTGGTGCTGGTGATTGGAGCAGGTGCAGACTTCTCTGTGAGGTAGTTCTCCAGGCAGAAGCTGCTCATAACCACAGCTCCTCCCCTTCCTCCCTACCCCTCCACCCTGCAACAAGAGGGAAAGTGTTACTGTTTTCTGCTCTCCAGTAGATAGCTGGGCCCTTGCTCTAAATGGTCTGCGATCCTCTTGTGAAAACTCCCAATAGCGCTTGTGAAAACTCCTAATAGGAAACTGATGTGGACTCTGGCCTGCGATGTCCATGTGTTGTGGCTTTGATGAACAAATTCACATGGACTACAGAAGTACTATGGAGAAAATGGGACGGCATGGCCACTCTAAGTGAGAGAGAGGGCCGCAAGCCCTGCCTGATAGGCTTTTATTGCTTTTCTGGATACATTACATCGAGGATGGTCCTCATTTACTATGCACAGGTTTGCTGTAGGTGATTACCTTTTACAGATAACAAAGGAAAGAATGTTGCCAATTACTTCAAAGAGAAGAATGTTGCAGATCAAGGAGAAAAGTGGTTGAACTGGTTACTCTCCATACTTAGGAGGTTTAGCACAAATTTTAGGAAGTTGCTTTAAAGATAATGCAGTAAACGTTTCCTGTCTCAATTCAGGGAGAGGGAGTTTTAGCAAAAGCAAGCCTCAAAGCAGCCTAGGTATAATGCAGGCCTGGTTTCCCACGGGAAAGCCAATCCATGGGTTTGGCTTTCTGTGGGCCAACTCATGCCTGTCAGTTTTCCGATAGGGCTGGGCTACATTTGCCATGCCACAAGGAACAGTTCCCTATAAGAAATCTTACAGAGTTTGGATAGCTGGTATATTTGACATAATACAATGTATGAGATCCCATCATCTGGTTGTCTCACTAGCTACAAAGTCTCTGAATAATTTGCCTTGGTATGCTTTCCCTTTCAAAATGCTACAAATTTTCCAAGAGTTAATGAAGACAAGACTTTTGCTGCAAAATTAAGATACTTCCACGTTAGAAATAATAACATTTTAGATACCCACTATTTTATCAGATTTTCTGGATGGGGCCAAATTTTGTGGGCAGTGCCTGTTGTATATGCATTGCTTATAAGTAATGAGGATAGACGCTGATGTAACAGGATTAGGTGAGGCTACAGTTGGCCCTCATAACTAACGCTTTTTTATATTGCCCTTCCTAGGTTTGAATCAACAGTATTTGGAAGCCCTTGCTATGCTTGATATCAAACAACAGAAGGTGGTTCAGGAAACCACCTGCAATGATAAAAGTGACTTTACAGAGATTTCAGGTCTTGAGGTAGGTAAGCAGGCATGAAAGCTTAGCAGGATGGAAATTTTCTGCTTTCCTTTCCGCTACCACCATCCGTTACGTGTTTTAGGACAGCAGCAAACCTACCAATCTCAGACTGAGAGACCCATGGTTTGCCCAGGTCAGTTCTTGCCTTGCTGGTACCATACCTTTCATGCATCATGACATTCTTGGACATGCTAGCCACCTCCTTCCTTATATTCTTTATTTTTATAGGTTTTGCAGAAGCTATATTAATAGGGTCTCACATTACATAATCATAGACTTTTTTTTTTTTTATGAGTGGCCAGATGACTGTTTTTCTCATCGACATTAAAATTTAGTCATTTCTGAGAATGCAGCTCTCCCTGACAGGAGCTGCCAGTGATTAGTGCTGGCTAGCAGGGCCAAGTGCAGGCACAGGAAGTCCACACTGTGGATATTAGTACTTACTTCATTAGGTCAAGTTCCCACCAAGGATTCAGAACTATATGAAACTGTGCCATGTTAAAGGTGAAGGGGGAGAGTGAAAAGGAGGAAGGGAGAATTCCAGTATATTTTTATTCTAAGTAGCATTCTTTCCTCATTTGCATGTAATTAATCTTCACTGGGATCCTGAAACCCTGGCTTCAGCTTCCTTCTGTTTTTGTTTTCCTTTCCAGTTTCTTTGAATCAGATGCTTGGCTAGAAATGTGCATGGGTATGTGTGGGTGTGCCCCTTCATTTGTGCCCAGCTAAACTCTACAACACTTAGTAACAAATAATGCTTTTGGATTTCAAGCTTGCAGTCCTTGGAGCCTGCCTTTGTCATGGTCCTGGAGGGAACCCCTGTTCCTGTGCCAAAATGGCGGCATCTGCTCAGAAAATGCTTCTTCAGCTCAAGCAAGAGGTAACAGTAAAAGCTTTGGTTTTGTTTCTCTATTTTTTTTTGAAGATTTTATTTATTTATATTAGAGAGAGAGGAATGGAGGGAGAAAGAGAGGGAGAGAAACATCAGTGTGTGGCTGCCTCTCATGCGCCCTCTACTGGGGAACTGGGCCGCAACCCAGGCATGTGTCCTGACTGGGAATCAAACCAGTGACCCTTTGGTTTACAGGCCAGCACTCAGTCCATTGAGCTACATGAGCCATAGCTTTTTTCTCTAATAGTAGAATAAATGGAAGTATCTGCAATTACTAGCTTCATTTTAGTAGTCATTGGTGATGGAACTTACACTTTTATCTTATATAAAAAGATAACTTATTTTATATAATAGCATGAACTTACAAACTATTTTATTTACATGGTTCCTGAATACGTATATTACTTGGCATGACATTGTAGCCACATAAAGTTGTTTGCCTAAGATTGTAGTTAATATTTCCTGGGTTCTATTTCTTTTGTTTATACACAGCCCTAAAATCACTATATATGAGAGTAGCAATTTTCAACCAATGTGCCACAAGAATTTTTAAACCATACAATACCCGACTATTTAGTCAGATATACTGACCTCTTTTCCATTAGACTGTCAAGTAAAAATTACAACAGCCAATATAACAATAGCCATCCAGGGTGAGTGAATCAAAATTATACCTATTTTTGTCAGATTTGCAAAAAATATATTTCCTGGTGTGTCGCAGAATTCTAATAATTACTTTTTATGTGCCATGAGATATAAAAGGTTGAGCATTGCTATATTAGAGGAAAATGTGCACTTATGCTTAAGTTACTAGGATCCTCAATACTGATTAATGGGGAGATAAACATTAGGCTTATTAGAAAACCAGCAAGGTACTGTGGCAGGAATGTTTGCTCTAGCCAGAGGCAGGTTTGAATCTTAGAGCCATCACTTTCTAGCTGCATGGCAAGGATAATAACTAGTTTCGAGGGTTGTTGTAGAAAATAGAGGAAGTAGACATATGTTTAGCAATGCCCACTATTTAGTCAAATGATCGCTGCCATTATAATTAGGCTTTAATAACAAATACGGTGTGCATGGGCCATCATTTTTAAAATATTTTACTTTTACTGAAGGTATGGAATTTAAAGTCTTCAGACTATATAGAAAGCTAACAGCTAAACATTAACAATTCACTAGGAAAAGCATAAGATCACATAGATCAGAGTCAGGGTCAGCTATATATTGGAGATATCTGAAAGATGATATTCAAAAATATTTTCAGTGGTATTGTCTGGAATAGCCAGCCCAAGGCAGTGCTGAAGGGCAGCCTTTGGGAGCCTCCATTCTTCCTAGTTGGGAAGAGCACACACAGGGCCTGTGTAGGGTAATGGGGTCCAAGAGTTGAATTAACAGAGCATTGAGGGCACCAAAAAGGACTTTTCTGGTATTCTAGTTCAGAGTGGGCAGTTACTGCAAAAGAGAACTGGCAAGAATTAAGGCAGATAAAATAGACCAAGTACAGACTACCAGACCCATGCTAGGAGAGAAGATTGCATTTGCCAATCTGACTTAGCATTCAGGCAAGAGCTGTTCTGGGTTTTCCTCTGACATCTCTTAAACTTTCTTTCAAAACCAGCTGGAACTTTTGCAGAAGAGTAAAGAAGAAGCATACATAATGGCAGATGCATTCAGAATTGCGTTTGAGCAACAATTAATGAGGAAAAATGACCAGGCACTAAGATTAACACAAATGGATAAAATGAATGAAAAAGAAACAAAATGGATAAATTGGAAGCAAGTTAAAGAGGATGGTAA
>PVKM010017543.1:0-25751 GCA_004027735.1 Carollia perspicillata
TCAGGAAAAGCAGCACACCTCCGTGTCCCCAGGCCGCTGGCACCGTCAGCTGTGTTGCCGTCCAGGCAGGATATCCAATTAATCCAAAGCCATGTGGCACCTTCTCACGGTCTACTGGCAAGAGTTCTTTGTACCCATTTTTCCAGGCAAAGTCTCTTCTTTCCTCCACCAGAGCTGCGGGGGTCCTCACTCTGGCTACGACCGCATGGTTCCCCCACTTCACCAAAGCTGTGAATGGGTCTGCACTCCTGCCATGCCTGGCAGTACGCTGCACTCAGGCTCGGACCACGTGGCTCTTCCCCACTGCGGTGTGGTCCTCTCCTACTCCACCAGCATGGGGAAAGGGTCTGCACTCTTCCAAGTCCGCATGGTTCTCCCCTTGCAAAGCTGTAAGGGGATCTGCACTCTTCCAACTCCAAGTGGCTCTTCCTCCTAATGGCTGGCGCATCCCCCTTTTTATCCTCTCACGTCTTCCTCTCCAGCCCCATTTCCGACTCCTCCCACAGTCAGCCTCACCCTCCAGGACTCCCATACTCAGTTGCCATGGTGAGTCTGGGCAGGTGTGGCCCCGTGGCGAGGAGCCAATCAGCTCTGAGCTCTCATGCTGGCGCTGTAACCAAGGGGGAGTTGCCTCCCAGTTACGCTCTGAATGGGGGAGGGGTGTGCAGCATGGAGGGAGTCCTTGATCCCTCTTTGGGGCCACCCTCTTGGCTGCACCCTGTTACAATTTCATATGTTCCCAAAACAAATACAGAAAGAAAAGCTCGCTGCATAAACTGTGCTGTGACATTAATATTTTGCTGAATACAGATGTATGTTTTTTGCCCATAGATACAGGAAAACCATCAAAACACTAAATTTTCTCTCATGGGTTGCCTGCTTTTCTCTGAAAGATTCAAGACTATAAACTATGGCTTTTAACAAAAATTTATGAATTAACTATATCCCTTCAACCACAGGAAGATCTCATTTTACTCTCACCAAAGAACCCACTATCTGTGGGATAGATCTGTGCATTACAAAGAGAAGAAACAGCAGCAACTGGTAGTGAGGTGACTGACTAAACCCCCAACAAGACAGAACTCTGGGCCACAGGACCAGAAGGCAAGGCCAGGAGGGAGGCTCACCCACCAGGGGATGATATCCAGAACCTGGGTTCTTGGCCCTGGTTCTGCAAAGGTCCGACTGATGGCCCAAAATGCCATCTCTTTTGAGTACTCAGAAAATTTATTTCCCATATACACACATAGAACACTCCTCTGTTTCTAGTAAACTATAGAACAGTGTTCTGATTTCAAGTTTACCTGGAAATAATCACTGGGAAGGCTAAAGAAACAAGCACAAAGACACCCTGCTGTCATTAGCTATTTAGCTTAATTCAAATTAAGTCTCTTACATAAGAGACCTAAGATACTTGGCAAATGTGCCCTTCCTAGAAAAGCCGCCTGTTGAGAAGAGCCTTCTCCCCAAGCCTGGGAGGTTGGAGGATTAACTGTCCTGGCGTTGCCTCTTCCAGGGCTCGTCCAGGGCTCTCTTAGTCCTGGCCTCACAGAGGACGGTTCTTCACTCAGCCTCACCCCCTCTCGATTAAACAAATATGCTGAGCCTTCTCTAGGAAGCTGGAGACAGGACAGGCAGCCCTTCACCAAGTGGCTACAGCACCCTGCGTTGTGTGCGTTCATCAGAAATCTCCAGAAGCTACCAAGCCTAAGGGCAGAATGAAGCACTTTGAGGACAAGTCCACTGCCAGATTTCCACCCCATTCCCAGACTTTCCATAGCCACTGGAAAGGCGCATCATAACCAGTGTTTATGGTCACAAAGGGCTATGGTTTGTCTTTTCAGTTGCCACAGCTTTATTCACTAAATACAGATGCAGCACTACCTTATTTAGTCCTCATCACAACCCCCTGGAGTACATATTGATAATCATATTCCCATTTTATAAAGAAACGGAGGCTCCACGGGTTACACAATCAATCACATGGCTAACACGTGGTGAAACTGGAATTCTAATCCAAGTTGTGAGAGGAATGTACAAGACAGACTTCGTTGGAGAAACCTGACTTGAACTGCCCAAGGATGCCATGTCAGCAAAACGCCCTTGGAGCTCACAGGAGAATCACATGAAGGAGAGCAAACACACAGGCCTGAGGGCCACAGGCCTGCCTCCATCAGAGGCGAGGCAGTGCCAATTCCCTTTCGGCCTTCTAAGCTCTCCTCAGCCACCTATGCCCACTCATTATCTTCTTTGTGGTGCTCTTTCATGAGTAGGGGTGAAGAAGCCTTTGGTACTTATTTTTACCTGATGTCAACAGCATTAAAATATGTGGGCTGCAAATTTGGGACAGAAAACACCAGCCTGTTTCTGTTGAAGCCATAGCCCGTATACTCCCATCCCAGGCACTCCCCTGAAGAAGGAAAAGCAAAAGGACTCAGCTTTCCATTCTTCAGTGTGTGAGGACCATCTGCCAAGAACCTGTTTAAGCAGTTTACTCATTTGACTTCAGAGCAGACCTGAAGGATAGATGTTTTATCCCATTTTTCAGATGAGAAAAATGGAGATATGGAGATATGGAGAAATGGAGAAATGGCATGGAGAGTTTAAGTCACTTCCCCAAAATCACACAAAAGTAGTATGCCACATGAGCACTGACTTTCAGAGCTTACAACTCAATTGTGAAAACAGGATTAATTCACTTAAAACAACTGGCAAACAAAACTGTCTAATTAAAAGTTCAATACATGATAGGGAAAGCTCTACAGTAGTCCAAAGAAGAGAACACAGGTGAGTTTCTGACTCCACAGAGATGGTTCAGGAGGAGTAAGGCTATGATTTAGCAAAGGCATTGGCTGTCAACAGGGATGATTATGTCCTTCAGCGGTTGGGGGTTGGGAGTGGAGCGTACTGGCATCTATTGGATAGAGACGTGGATTCTGCTAAACATCTTAAAAAGCATAGGGCAACCCCTCGCAACAAAGAATTATCTGGCCCAAAAATGTTAACAACTCTGAGGTTAAGACACCCTAAGCTAGAAGAATGAAGAGTATTTAAAAAGGGTCATTGCAGACAAGGAAATAAGTGGTGCTCAGACACCACTGACAATAGCTCAGATACACAGGAGGTGATTTATTATGGGGCAGGAGAGGAAGTGCTGTTGCTTAGGAAGGCTTCATGGAGGGCTCTGAAAGCCAAGCAGAGGAAATACGGCCAGATTTTGCTGAAAATGGGGATGCATAATAGATTCGTGATGACGCTCACAGGATGACAACCAAGAGTCAGAGAGTCCCAGAGCCCGGCTAAGAGAGTTATTACAAGTGTAACAGAAAGTGCCTGGTGGAAAAGAGAGAGAGTCGCAAAACACTTTATAAAGAAAGAATGGACCTATTTCACTACTAGATACAGGTGTGAATGAAAGAAAAAGGTCACATTTATATTCTGTAAACTTTCTTACTTATTCAGCCCATTGTTGTGATCAGGATGATGCAAAGCAGGGAACAGGCACGAATGTCTGATGCATGAATCACCAACTCAGTGGATTCACATCTTACCAGAAGGTTAGGTTCTAATGTCCTTATGTAAAGGAAAAAATTATACACAGTCAAGACGAGATGTGGAAAATGACAAACTGTCTCTAAATGAGCTCTACAAAGCCAGTTTCTTTTCCAGCAGAGGGAGACACTGCTGGCTCTTAGCTGAAGGCCAAAGGAAAAAGCCGGCCTGTGGTTAGGGGGCTGCTGCAAGAAAGCCACGCATGGTGTTCAGCACAGTGTGGCAGGTGTGGAGGCCTGCAGCAACTGAGGTCAAGTGCAGAGAGGCAGTTTTCTCCTGTCCCAGGTTCCAGTGGTGTGGCAGGGGGTGCTCAGAAGCACACCCACGACTGGCCAAAAGAGATGAAGGCACCTAAGTTCAATCTACATATGACAGAAAGGGTCTATGTACTGGACAGAAGGGAAGGGAAGCTTGAGTAAGGGAAGTGGATGGTGGCTTCTGACAGAACCTCTCCCACAGGCCAACCACTGACTCACCCCAGTCGAGTCATGTTTGGGTTAAAACACCGCCCCCAACAAAACATACTCGTAAGATGCGTGACTCTAGACCAGCCCTCTGTCGTTAACATTTCATCAGCATGAAGCTGTTTATCACTCTTCATTTGTCAAATATGAGTAAGGCACTTTCTGCGCCACAGCACTGGGGGCGCTACACATGAGCAAGACCCAAACACACCCAGGAGTGTGCTGTCTAGATGATTTATTAACTTAGAGCAGAATCAGCAACCTTTTTCTTTACAAAGCCAGACAGTAAATATCTAGGCTTTGGGGGTCATACAGTCTTTATTGCTTCTATTTAACTCAGCTGTTACAGTGGGAAAGGAGCCACAGACGCCACGTAAATGATGAGCACGGCTGTGTTCCAATACAAATATTCACAAAAACAGACAGTGGGATGGACCTTGGCCAGTTTGCCAACTCCTTACTTACACCACTTCTGTTAACTGACTAAGCAGGATGTAAATGACAAGAATTAGCAAATGCTCAAGTTCTGAAAATGCATATGAAAAGTACACTGTGATAAGGAGAACGCCACACAGGCTGCCTGTGCATTAGGCCCTACAGGGGCCTCGTGGGGATATGAGGACCCTCAGAGCCCAGGGCAGCTTAGCCTCAAGTCCAAAAAATCAACAACAACAACAATAAAACCACTCTACAATCCTAAGGAAAGCAAACCCTGCCTGACCAACAGTCATTGGAAATTTCACCAAAACCCCTGCTCCAGTAGATTTTATACACCAAAACTGGTCCATCCCACAGGTGAGTCATTGACTTGGTAAGGCAAGGGCCACTGGCACTTGGTGAGGGTAATCATAGCACTTTCCTATGTCAGCTATATATTCATATGTCACTTGAGATTAAAAAGTAGATACTGACCCACAATGAAGCAGAAAGCTTAATAATTTGACCCAGAAACCTTGTCTCCCAAAAGGAACACTATAAGAAAACATCTTTTTTGAAATGCCTGGCTCAGTTTATTAAGACACTTATCAATATCACCATAAATGAGCCCTTCTGCATCCCATGAGCCTCTTCCCAATAGTGTTTCTGCACCTTCTACTTTGATGCAACGAACAAAAGTCAAATGCCATAACAATACACTTTATACACAAAACTGTTGGGAGAAACAGTCCTCCAGGACCTTTTGTTGTGCCAGGACTGCAAGGCCCTGACCACCCTTTCGCCTAGGTTGTTTTTTAGGGCTGTCTAGTCAGCTGGTAACCTTGACAGGGGAATTAACCTCTTTCCCCTTTCTCCACCTGCTTTCCCCGCCCCTGCCACCCCAGCAAGACTAGGTTTATGTACCGCTTGCTATAGAAGTGGTGCATGCCTCTCAGTGTGTAACTCAGCTGTGACATAAACACACTGTGTGCACAGCTCCCATCTGGACCGTATCCAGTTGCCCTGGGGCGCTTGAGGGGCACGGGAAACTGACACAGATATGCTGACGCTCATGCTGCCTTTTGAGCCGAAAACTGTAAACGCCTCTGCCTCAGCCCCAGGGGTCCCCTGTGTTCTGCCAGCATCCACAAAACAGTAACAGGAGAACTTACTAGTTTGTAACTAAGGCAAAATCAATTCCCAGAACCAACAATAAGTCTCTTCAATATTACCTAAAAACTCCCAATTATTTCTTTTCCTTTTTTAAATATTCATTCTATATCTAGCAAGCTTTCTTATACTAAGGGCAATCAAAGCTCCTGGCTTGCACAGGAGAGTCCAGTTTACATCTGCTGACCTACAACTTCTCATCTGGTACAGTAAGGTCCTCCTTTCACTCTCAAGAGGATGACTTACCTAATCCATAGTATTGTCACCCTCTTATAACCCAATGGATATATATATATGCAAATATATAAATTACTTCGATTTCTTGTTTGTGATCATTTTTCTCTAATAAACGAAACATGATCCGACAAATTCTTTCACTTAAAACACCTTTACCATAGGGAATATAGTCAATAATATTATAATAACTATCATAGTGTCATGAAGGTACTAGACTTATCAGGGTGATCACTTTGTAAGTTGTATAAATTTCTAATCACTATGCTGTAAACCTGAAACTAATATAATATTATATATCAACTGTAATTATTTTTTTTCATTTTAATGAAAATATAAACACCAAAACATTACCTTTTACCCCAAGAATTTATATTTGGCAAGTAATGGAGAGAAGTTCTAAACTCAGTGTCCTGCTGACACCAGATGACAACGAGTGCTCGTTAAGTGCTTTACTGCTGCAAAGCACATCCAGACCGGCACTCCTTTTCCTTTCAGGAAATCATCTAACCCCGGGAATGGTATAGAGGCACGTACGGCTGACACTTGAACAACACAGGTTTGACCCGCGTGGGTACTTTTATACGTCAGCTCTCTACAACCCCAGGTTCACACCCGTGGATTCAACCAAATGACATCAAAACCAGTATCTCTAATCCGCAGGTGGGAATCCATCGAGGCAGAGGGCCAAATGTACGCACTGGTCTACACCATTTTACACAAGGGACTTAAGCATCCACAGATGTTGGTATCTCATGGAACCAATCCCCTATAGATACTGAGGGACAAATGTAACTTTTGGGGGAGTCAAAACTTAAACTTGGATTTTTAACTGTGCAGGGGTCAGCACCCCTAACCCCCATGTTGTTCAAGGGTCAACTGTACATTAGATTGTGTTTTATGCTGATATTTAAACATAAGTCAGTCCCTGCATCCACAATATTCTGGAGGGAAACTTTCTTCCAAAAAAACCCCACTAAATAATGAAGTGCACCATGAAGATGTGACTGTGTAGATTCTGGGAAGCTATCCAGCTTCCACATCCTTGTCTCTGCCACCCCGTCCATGCTGGAAATTGGGCAACTTGTCTCGTGCGCAGCAAACAAACAACCTCAACAGAGTAATCCTCTATCAAACCTTCCCCAAAGGCGGCCAAAATATTTCAGCTTTAAACACCGTTCTGCATGATCTCCAATAGGTTTAACGGAATAACATCCCTCCCATTCACTACTTACATGGAAACACAGGCAGTTACTCTCCTCAGTGTCTGATATTGGTCCCCCTCTTGGTTCTGCACTTCAGGGTCAGCAGCCAAGCACAGCTCTCCACCAAACCCCCACCCTACCTCACCTGCACATCCCCTACACACACGCGGAGCTCTTGGAGATTTGAGAAAACAAGACGAGTTCTCCACCCAAAGCTACAGTGATCCCGGCCATCGGTAAGGAAGCCGACGCAGTGTCGGCAAAGCAAGCCCTCAGGTAAGCAGAGCGGGCGCTGCACAAAATACGCTGTCGAGTCAGTACAGGGCAATCCCAGAGACTGTGCTAGAGTTACTGTGCAGGCCTCTTTACAAACTGACTCAGGTCTGCCCAAATGGCAAGGGCATTAATAAAAAGAAATATATCCCACTCCACCATTTCTAAAGACTACATTTTTTTTAATGAAGTAAATTTGAGAGTAACAGACCAAGAGTAAAAACTGTTTTTATCTAGCAGACAGACAAAGCTAAACTACTGTTTTCTTCAAAGGCTGGTTCTCCTAAAACCATAGCAGAAACAAAACTATGTGTCTAAAAAGAGGATTTTTTAGAAGTTATTCTAATTTTTTTCTTTTCTACACGTATCAGTAGTCTTCTAAAGGGCGAAAGTAGAATAAAGCCTTGCCTGGTCACATACGTTTAGCCCTGAACACACACACAATCAGCTGTACACGCCTACTTTCACATGCCTCCGGCATCATCTTCTGCCACAGCCAGGACTGGTACTAGAGTCTCTGGGTTCAAATCCAGCCTGCCACCTAAGTAAGAACTGGGTGACTCAGGCAGGTCACTCATCTTCTGTGCCCAAGTTCCTGCACATACAGAATACTAACAGCACCCACCACGCAGAGCTGTCAAGGGGGTTAATTTTGGTAAAGTGATCAGAACATAGCCTGGCACACAGGTTTTATAGCTCTGAAGACTCATACATCACCTTTTACACAAAGGGCAGGGTGGATGCTTACTTCATTTGCAAAAGCCACATTTTTGGTAGGGAGATGCCTGACAGGGTGTCAACACATGTGAGCGGGGAAGATGGATACAAAACTGAAGAAAGGAAAAAACTAATCATCTCTTCCATTACATTTAAAATTCCAAACAGCTTATCAAACTCAAATGGCCAGTGTGGTAAATTGCGGAATGAATGATATCCTCACCTCTAGACGGTACTTCTTTCCACAGCCTCACTTCCTGGTTCCAGTGGAAGCCCCATAAATCCTCTGATCTGCCTGCCTCTACCACGCCACCCCCTTCCCATAGTAAAGGTGGGCGGTTTCCCACTGACACCATCACCCACACTTCCGACTGTCATTTCCCTCAACACCACCTCTTCTATTGCCAGTATTTACTGCGGATACTAAAACATGAGGAAAAATAAAATTTCTAAAGGAGCATAAAATCTATGGAAAATATTCAGAAGCAAGGCTTTCAATAAATTTCATTTTTTAATGAAATTCATTTCAGACACAACTCAATAAAGCTTTCATATTCTGAATACATTCTCAATAGTATGAAAAAAAAGTTTTCCAAAAAATTTCTGCTTTAGTGTGTTTGGGAAATCTGAGCTCCTACTGTACTATCCATCAAATCTGATCCAATGAATTAATTTAGATATCTGCACAGGAAACTCAAATACTGACTCACTGGCACTTTTCCCTGGTAGTCACCTACATTACTGCATTAACCCCAATCATTGCTGTAACTCTAGTCTTTCTGCCCTCTCCATCCACTGTCCCTGTGTGGCCCTACAATGCCCTAATTAACTCTGCCACACTGATCACCTTTCAGTGGCTCCCACTATCATCGCATAAAGTCCAGACTCACTTGTTAACTCCTGCACAGCCCACCAATCTCGCATCCTACCCAGACCATGCTGCAAACTTACCTTGCTCTATTCTCACCTCCTACCTGGAACATCCTTCCCACTTTTATTTGCTCTCAGGGTCTCAGCTTAAATGTCATTTCCTAGGGTGCTTCCCAGGTGAGGACACTTGCTGCAGACTTCCAGGGACAGCATTTTCCTTAACATGGCACTTACCACATTGCATCACTACTTTTTTTATTTATCTGTTTTTCTCAATAGACCATAAGCTCCAAGGGGGCTCCTTTATTGTCATCTCCCTAGCATCTACAAAAATGCATGGCACAGAGGTGGTAGGTAGTAAATATTAGTTTAATAGATAACATGATGATGGCTTAACCAACAATAGTAAAGATGGAGATATAGAAAAATGCAAACAGAATATGGTAGCATAAAGTAGGGCCTGGTCACAACAAACATGGACAATAATAAAGAATAAGAAGAATCTACGATGTAAAATTTCCAGCTCAGGTAACGAACTGAACAGTGTCATTTACCAAGAAAGAGGCAGAGGTGCAAACTCGGGGGATGAGGTAATTAGTTTGGTGTTAGACATGTTGAATTTGAGGTGCCCCAAGACATCTGTCCGAGATGTCTTCACTAAAAACACCCCATTTGCCTGCTCAAGACATGAACAGCTTCCCAATGCACTTAAACAAACTCAAAGTTCATCACGGTATTCTACAGAACCTATAAGGTCTAGCCCTCTCTAACTCTCCAACCTCATTTTCTACCATCTGTTTTCACATTGTCCGCTTCCCTCTGGCCACAGTATATCCCACTGTCCCTGACAAGTGACAAGCAAGACGCTTCTCAGCATCTCCACACTGAACTCACTGTGCCTGGATCTCTGTGCCTGGAATACTTCGCTGAGATCCTCACATGGCTTCCTGCTTCTCATCACACAGGTCCCATTTCAGATACCGCCTCCTCCCTGTTAATCACAACAGTTATCCAAAGCAGTCCTCCCTGCCTTGGTCTGTTCTTGTTTCATCACTAAATATTTGATAAACTTACTTTGTTTATTTGCTTATTGTGATTACTTACTGTCTGCCTATCCTGTCTACACGGTAAACTCTACAAAGTCAGGCCCCTATTCTTGTTCATCAGCATAGCCCCCAGCACTTAGAACATCATCTGGCCCTGGCTAACAGAGCAAGTTTATTGAACAAATGTGAACAGATGAATTATGATTGCAAGATGGGCTTTGCCCTCCTCCTGCCTTAGCCACTGCTGCCCTACTGTGCAGCACGTGTTTACTAGGGTAGCTACAGCCCTTGCCCACAACCTCCCTATAACAATTTCTCTCCTTAAATATATAACCATACTTAAGATGATTATATACACACAAATATATATATGCATGTGTTTATGTATAGATACACACACACACATATATATAATATATATGTGTGTGTATTTATACATGTATTTATATACATAGTCTGTCTGGAAAAAGTCCAACCATGGTTAATATAATGAGAATAGTTTGCACAACATCGATGTAACCTGGCAGCCAAGGAAAGTGGACTGGAATGCACATGTGTGAGTAAACAACAATGACTTCACTGTACCACTCAGTGGGGGTGGTAGACGCCACTGAGTGAGCATGTGTACTGTGTGGCCATTGCATTCAAGATGACTGAGCAAGTAGAGCAATGAATCTGCATCAAATTTTGCATTGAGCTTGAACATTCAGATGATTCAGAAGGCTGCAGTTATGGGCAAATGGTGACTGACAGCTTCATCACAACAATATGCCTGCTCATGCATCATGCGGAGTTTTTCAGCAAAACATCAGATCACACAGGTGACTCAGCCCCCCTAAAACCCAGATTTGGTGCCCCGGGAGATCAGCTTTTCCCAAAACTAAAATCACCTTTGAAAGGGAAGATACTTCAGACCACTAATGAGATTCAGAAAATACAATGGGGCCACTGATGGCAATTGGGAGAACTGTGTGAGGTCCCAAGGTGCCTACTTTGAAGGGGACTGAGGTGTCATTGTCCTGTGTACGATGTTTCTTGTATCTTGTGTCTTCCTCACTAAATTTCTCTATTTTTCATATTACGTGGCTGGATACTTCATGGGCTGACCATTATTTATATATATCTGTAAATATATATACACACTGGTGACTGGCAGCTTCACCACGACAATGTGTATGTATGCATTTACATGGAATCTCTGTGAAAAGAAATATACAAAATAGTAGCAAGAGTGAAGGGAGACTTACCTCCCCTTTAAATTGTGTACCACATGCATATATTACTACCTATCGAAAACTCAATAAAGTTATAAAAGTCTCACTTTTGCATTGAATCTGAGACAGCAGGCTCAACAATGCTGTGGTCATTTTAAAATAAGTCCACAAAACATTCCTCACATCAAGAGGTGGAACCTAATTCCACACCCCATGAATACAGGCCAGACTTAAAGACTCACTTCTACCCAAGAAATGTGGCAGATGTGATGCCACGTGCCGTCTTAGCCTGGGTCATAAAGGACACCATCCACCTGGCTTGCTTCCGCCCTGTGATGGCCCTTTCTAGGGAAAGCCAGACACCATGCTGTTAAGACACCCAGTAGTCTGTGCACATATGGAGGGGCCAAGAGGAATGCAATGTTTGAGAGAAAAGGAACTGGGAGCAACATACCTTCAGACAGGGAGAAGAGTAGGTAAGAGCTCCGACAGAGCCTCAGCCTTGGGAAGAAGGAGGTAGAAAACAGGAAGAAACACAGACACAGAGATTCTAATATAGAAGGCAAGGAAGTTGGTAAGTTCAAAGCAAAAGATCTTACATTTTCTGTAGAGTTAAGAGTATGATAAAGCTGTAAAGAAAAGGCAAAGATTTCCAACAACCACTAAAATATAGGCAAGAGAGATGGCTAGGTTACCATTCAGAAGTACCATCTTCAACAAAGTTACAGAATTCATCTCTTTAAAATTACTACTACCACCTTCACTCAAAGTAACAGTGATTTAATCACTTTTAGAGCTATCCAGGAAAATATTTCAGAGCTTTAAATCATTAGATCATAGTTCTTTCAAATGTTGAAGCTTAGTTTTTAGTTACTATACATATTCCTTCTCGTTTTGAAGGCAAGAATGACTGCCAACTTTACTTTCAGAAAACTCTTTACTATTCCTAAACCACTCTCCAAAAGGCCAGATGAATTCAATTCTCACATGGTCCATTTGCCAGTCCTTTAATTTCTAACATTATCTTTAGGAAATTACCAAAAGCTCACCTTCCTTACATCAATTAGACTTGAACCCATCTCTAAATTTGAGCCAATTCAATGAGTCAAGGCTTAAGTACCACACATAATTCATCTCAACGATCATTTCACAAGTACCTGGCATGCCAAAACACCAGAACAAGCACTAAGGGAATAGAAGGATTTCCTAAAGGCTCTTTCAATCCAGGAGGAGAGATAAGTCATGTATATAAATAACTGTAAAACAAGACAGATGGTAATAAACAAAACTAAAATAGCACACTAGGCACACAGAGAAGAAAGTGCGTAACTATAACTTGGGAATCCAAGGTATCATTGAAGAAATTGCATTTGAGTTGAGCCTGAAGAAAGGGAAAGATTTGCACAAGCAGGAAAAAGCAAAAAACAATTGAGAAAGGTGAACATTGTAAATAAAGGCATACCAAGGAGGGGAGCACAATGCCTTGACACAGATGGTATGTAATAAATGTTTGAGGTGTCATAACTGACCAGAAACAGTTTTGTTTAACTAGAGTCAAAAATCAAGGGTCAAGAACAATATAGCAATGTTCATTCATTTATTGCACAGGTATTTTATTGAGCACTTACAATGTGCTAGGCACTGTTCAGGGCACTAAATATTAACAGTGAACAAAATATAGTCCATCTTCATGGACCTTACATTCTAATCAGGGAGTAAACCATAAACAGATAAATACATAATATATATGTCAGGTAGTGATATGGGCTAAGGTCAGAGATATCTCTCTAATAAAGTAGAATTTGAACACAAATAAGAAAGAATGAGAGAGCAAAAAATTGACACATCTATGTAAGCAGTATCCCCTGCAGAAAAGATATGAAAATTCTATGATAGTTGCTTATTAATCTGCTCAAAGAATAGTGAGAAAGCCAATGTGGCAGAGCAGAGTAAGCAAGGGGAAGTAGGTAGAAAATGAGACCAAGGAGGTGGTGAGGAACTAGATCATTAAAGACACTGCAGATCATAGAAAGACTTGTATTTTACTATGAATAAAATGTGAATGGGATTAAACAGTCTGAACAGAGAAAAGACCTTAGGGGACCCTATGGAGGGAAGAGCATAAACGAGGAGGCCAATTAAAAACCTATAGCAGTGGTCCAAGTGGGAAGACGGTGGCTTGGGTATAGGTAGCAGCAATAGAGACCACAAGAAAGGGCTGTATTCAGGGTATTGATTTCAAAGGTAGAATCGCCAAAATCTGGTGACAGACTGGATTATGGAGAAAAAGAATAGACTCCAAGGTTTTGGCCTGAACATACTCAAGAGAAAATAAGGCTGGAAATAAACCTTGGAACTGGCCATAGATCACCGACCAAATTAAAGTCTCAGGAGTCACAGTGAGACAGTGAGACATGAGATGCTCACCTAAGAGAATTTGGGCAAATCACATTATCCCTCTTGCCACCACTCCCATGTCTATAAAATAAAGCAAACTAGGAAATTGTGCTTCTCACACTAGGAAACCCATATGAGAACTCAAGCCACAATGTAATCTTAGAAAACTTCCCAGAAAGCTAATTGTATTAACTTTAGAGTTAGAGAGTAATTTTTTCACCAGTTATATTTATTAAAACTGGTATATGATGGAGTCGAAGAGAAAATACTGCCTGAATATCTACAAAAAAAGTTTTGAGTTTATGGGAAAAGAAGTATATTTCTTCTCAACTGGAATTTGGCATATTTTGATGGAAGAGTTTGAGAAGTTCTGGTTTACATTGTATCTCTGGGACCTACTGCTTTAAACACATTTTACTGGTTTTCAACATTTCAAGTCTTCTACTCGGCAAAACACAGAAGACATGGCTATGGTTAGAGAATAAAATATATTCTTAAACATCTTTCACAATGTTCAAGTATAACTGATAGAAGGTAGAATGTAGAAATGGGGGAAGATCGGAGAAAAAGGAGGAGTTCCAAATATCCTAATCTTGAAAATTGGGGAGTCAACAGAAACTGTCAAAAGTTGATGGGACAAGGACTTCTGGCCAAGATGGAGGCATAGGCAGGCACACTTTGCCTCCTCTCAGAACCAAAAGAATGACAGCAACAAATTTAAAAACAAAAAATAACCAGCACTGCCAGAATATCAAACTGTATGGAAGTCCAACAACCAAGGAATTAAAAAAGAAATGTTCAGCCAGACTGGTAGGAGAGGCAGAGACAGGCAGCTGGGGCAGAGAGGACCCATAGCAAGGCAGCGGCTAGAGGACCCAGCCTGCTGGCAACTGGCAGAGCAGGCGGTCCCACATTTGCATGTAGATAAACAGGGAGGAACAGGGATAAACAAACAGGGATAAACAGGTTTCCAGCATGGGAAAATAAAGCCTCAAAACCTCTGGCTATAAAAACCTATGGGAGCTGAGGTTGTGGGAGAAACTCCCAGCCTCACAGGGGAGTTTGCTGGAGAGACCCACAGGGTCCTAGAATATACACAAACCAACCTACCCGGGAATCAGCACCAGAAGAGCCCAATTAGCTTGTGGGTAGTAGCGGGAGTGACTGAAAGCCAGCAGAGGGCTGAACAAGTCACACTGTTCTCTCTCTGACCCCTCCCCCACATACAGCACCACAATGCAGAGACAGGGGTTGCCCCACCCTGGCAAATACCTAAGGCTCCACCCCTTACTGCATAACAGGCCCACAGAGACAAAAAAAAAAAAAAAAAAAAAAAAAAAAAAAAAAAAACCAGCCCAAATGAAAAAACAGATCAAAGCTCCAGAAAAAAAAAAAACAACTAAGCAACAAAGAAATAGCCAACCTATCAGATGCACAGTTCAAAACACTGGTAATCCAGATGCTCACAGAAATGGTCACAAAATAGAGGAAGAAGTAAAGGCTATGCAAAATGAAATAAAGAAAAATACAGAGGGAACCAACAGTGAAGGGAAGGAAACAGTGACTCAGATCAATGGTTTGGAGCATAAGGAAAAAATAAACATTCAACCAGAACAGAATGAAGAAACAAGAATTCAAAAAAATGAGGAGAGGCTTAGGAACCTCCAGGACATCTTTAAACATTCCCACATCTGAATCATAGGGGTGCCGGAAGGAGAAGAGGAAGAGCAAGAAATTGCAAACTTATTTGAAAACATAATGAAGGAGAACTTCCCCAATCTGGCAAATGAAATAGACTTCCAGGAAGTCCAGGAAGCTCAGAGAGTCCAAAAAAAGATGGATCCAAGAAAGCACACACCAAGGCACATCATAATTACACTACCCAAGATTAAAGATAAGGCAAGAATCTTAAAAGCAGCAAGAGAAAAGGAGACAGTAACCTAAAAAGGAGTTCAGCTGATTTCTCAAAAGAAACCTTACAGGTAAGAAGGAGCTGGAAAGAAGTATTTGCAGTCATGAAGGGCAAGGACCTACAACCAAGATTACTCTATCCAGCAAAGCTATCATTCAGAATGGAAGGGCAGATAAAGTGCTTCCCAGATAAAGTCAATTTAAAGGAGTTCATCATCACTAAGGCCCTATTACATGAAATGTTAAAGGGACTTATCTAAGAAAAAGAAGAAGATCAACAAAATGAACAGTAAAATGACAACAAACTCTCAACTATCAACAACCTAACTTAAAAAAGACAAAAACAAAAATGAACTGAGCAAACAACTAGAACAAGAACAGATTCACAGAAATAGAGATCGCATGGAGGGTCATCAGCAGGGATGTGCAGAGGAGAGAATGGGGGAAAAGGTACAGGGAATATGAAGCATAAATGGTAGGTACAAAATAGACAGGGGGATGTTAAGAATAGTAGGGGAAATAGAGAAACCAAAGAACTTATATGTACGACCCATGGACACAAACTAAGATGGGGGAATGCTGGGAGGAGGGGGGTACAGGACAGAGGAGAAAAAGGGGAGAAGGAAATGGGACAACTGTAATAACATAATCAATGAAATATATTTTTAAAAAGTTGATGGGACAAGAAATAATTATATTGAAAGAAAGAGGAGAGAAGGTAGTATAATTAGGATAATTCTCATCCTTCCCACCTTGAATGTCAACAGATAGTATATGAAAATCTATAAAACAATACATAGAGATATAGACACATTATCTACAGTTATGGAGACATAAAACAGCAAATCAAACAGCCAAAAAATAGACAAAGGATCCTCAAATTCACTGGACTCAAGGTAATGTACATTGCAATAATAATTAGATATCGTCTTACACCCATGATACTGATAAGAAATTTAAAAGGGTTCTGACTAGGGGTAAAAAAGGTACCTTCTTATTTGGGACTGGATATGGATGTAATTTCAGAAAGCAATCTGAGATTTGTCACATCAAGATGACAGAATAGAAAAATCCCGGCCTGCATCCTTCCACAAACAACAAGGAACTAACTATCCAGGAACTATATTAATAGCTCTGGGAGGTCTCAGAAGTTCACTTAAGGAGTTTCATCCACACGGTGAAACAAAAACCTCAGAATAACCACACAAAAAGGGTTGAAAAAAGTTTCATTCTGCTTGAATCATCCCATCTCTCAGGCCAGCACTACTCAGTACCAAGAGGGAACTCCCAAGCCCGACAGAAAAAGAAGTGAACAACCAGCTTCCCCAGTCTTTGGGGACACTGCACAAAGGAGCTGTTTTGGTTTCACCCCATCCAGATACTGGCTTAACTAAGACATCTACAGACAACTAGGAAAAAGGGAGGGCAGAGACCACCAGTATCAGCCACACAGTGGGAAAAACTGTCCTCAGTGTCCTGCTCTGCAGAGGATCCGGTAGCCTTCACTGCTGAGGGCCTCAACATGCCTTGCCAACACTGTGGACCTGCACAGCTTTCATCACTGAGGACTTACTCATGGCCTTTAGCAAATTGCTCTTCAGAGGACCTCAGCAGCTTTTGCCACTGAGAAAACCAATGGCCAGCATAGCCGCTACGAAACCCCTACCATTTTTGCTACGAAGGGCCCCACAGATTTTTGTATTCAGACATCAGCTGCGTGAAGTACTCACCACTACCCAACTCTTTAGCCACTCCGGCTATGCTGCCACAGACACTCCAGGTCCAGGATTCATAGTGGCAGCCAGCCCCAGCTTCTGTGGTTTGTCACAACCAACCCTCACCTCCATGTGCATGCCCATAGCTAGACTCTGAAGATACAGGATTGCACACTGACAGCCCAGGCCCTCACAGGTACTCATGTACCAAGATCTTGCCCAACTAATGTCACTGGCTTCCATTAGATGCATGCACCTGCAGCTGAACCCCGATGCCATGCACCTGTATGTGCCAAGCCCAGACTCTGTCACATGCTTACCCGTACAGCTGTATGAGTGCACACTGACAGCCAAAGTCACCAAAGCAGCACATGGGCCCATATCTGGCCCCAACTCCCGTCATTGGCCTGCACCATCACACATGCCGGCAGTTAGCACCTGCAGCTCTGTACCTATACCTCCTGGCCTCAACTCCTGCCACAGGCTTATGCTGCAGGGCACAGAAGCAGCTACCCACACAGCCACACACCTGCGTTTGCAGGCCCCAACTCCTGTCACCAGCCAATACTAAAGGTGTGCCCATGACACCCCTGTAGCCACATGAGTGCACATTCACTGCCCAGGACCAGTAGTTGCTCAAGTTCCCAAAGCTGGCCCTGACTCATATCACTGGCTGACATCACCACACGTGACCACAATGACTGTGCAACATGTTGCTGGCCCCAACTCCCTTAACTGACCTCAGTCACCATGCACACAACTGCAGCCAGCCAGGGCAGCCACAATGAGGCAGACTGAGAGCACAGGACCCTGCAGCTTCTTGTGCACCCACAATTGACCCCAGCCCCTGCCACTGGTCCCAAACTTGCCACTATGCATGTTCCTGAAGCCAGCCTGACTGCCACACAGGCACCTGCAGGCAGACGCCACCACAGATTATGTGCACACCATTGGCTCCCACCACCACCACTACCACCTGTTCCTGCCCCTCACCACTGGAACTGGAGGCACCATCTAAGAACCTCAACACCCACTGCAGCCAACAAGTACTCTACACAGCTCTCACCACCAAGGTCACACAAGTATCACAGTTATGAACACCAGCTACCTGAACAAAGGAGACACCATGCTCCCCCACAACAGACCTGGAGCCACCACATGCCCCCACACATGGTGACTTGTACCACTAGACACAGGGCCATAGTACACTCCATTATGGTCCCATCCACAGGCGAAGATCTTTCCTTACCAAAATTAGTCTATAAAGTCTGGAAGAGGCAATCAATTCTTCAAATGCACAGACACCTACACAAAGCTTCAGAAATCAGAAAGAATCAAGAAAACATGATACCATCAAAGAAATATTAAAGAGTACAATGACTAAACTAAAAGATTCACAGCTTGAATAGAAGTCTTAATCAAGCAGAAGAAAGAATCAGAATACTCAGGTAAAGTCATTTAAAATGATGAAGTCAAGAAAGAAAAAATGAAAAGCAATGAAGAAAGCCTATGGAACTTATGGAACACCATAAGGGAAACAATATTTGCATTATGGGAACCCCAGAAGCAGACAAAAGAGAAAAGGGCAGAAAAGCTTATTTAAAGAAATAATGGCTGAAAACTCCCAAAATATGAGAAATGATATGGACATCCAGACACATGAAACTCAAAGATTTTCAAGTAGATTAAGCCAAAGAATACTCGATCAAGATACATTATAATTAAAAATCAGAGACAAAGAGAAAATCTTGAAAGCAGCAAAGGAAAAAAAGCTCATCACATACAAGAGAACCTACATAATGTTATCAGCATATATCACAGAAGAAATGTTGCAGGCCAGGAGAGAGTGGTGTATGTTCAAAATACTGAAACTAAAAAAATTTTTTAAATGCCAATTAAGAAGTTACTTGTATTTTTAGACCATAAGATGCACCTAAGTTTTAGAAGAGGAAAATTGGAAACAAAATTTTGAAGCAAAAAAATGTTGTAAAATATTTAATAACATAATATTTCACCAATATAAATGTAAACAGAACTCAACAGCAGCATTAACAACCATTATTCCTCCCAAATTTTGGGGGGACGGAGTACATCTTACAGTTCGAAAAATGTGGTACCCAGCAAAGTTCTCCTTCACAACTGAAGGTAAGATAAAGTTTTCCAAACAAATACTGAAGTACTTCATTACCACTACAGCTACATTACAAAAAAATGCTAAAGGAAGTTTTTTAAGCTGGGGGAAAAAAAGGACACTAAATAGTAACATGAAATCATGTAAAAACATAAAACTTACTGATAAATATATAGTCAAATTCAGAATACACTAATATTATACAGGTGGTGCATAAACCACTTATAGCTAGTATAAGGGTTAAAATACAAGCAAATTAAAAATAATTATAGCTACAATAATTTGTTCATGTACACACAATATAAAAAGGTAAAAATTGTGACACCTAAAACAAAATATCAGGGGGAAGGGGAAATAGAAGTTAAACTTTTCTATATAAATGAAATTTTCATCAGCTTAAAACATACATAAGTATAAGATGTTTTCTATAAACCTCATGGTAACCACAAAGCAAGAACCTATAATAGATACACAATAAATAAAGAGAAATGAATCAAGGCATTACACCATAGAAAATCGTCAAATTACAAAGAAAGATAGCAAGAGAGGAAAAAAGGAACAAAGGATCTACAAAAATACCCAGAAAATAATTAAGAAAATGGCAATAGTATGTGCCTACCTATCAATAATTATTTTGAAAGAAAATGGACTAAATTCTCCAAAAAAAAGACAAAGTGAATGAATGGGGGTGGAGAGAGAACCAAGACCTGATTACTGCTGCCTACAAGAGACTCACTTCACTTTTAAGGACACACATAGGCTGAGGGTGAAATGATAAAAATTATATTCCATGCAATTGGAAACCAAAGAGACCAGAGATAGCTGTACTTAGACAAAATATACTTTAATTCAAAAACTATAATGAGAAACAAGGAAGGTCATTATAAAATGATAGAGTGGTCAATTCATCATGAGAAAATAACAGTAACAAATATATACATAGACCAATATGAGAGCACCTAAATATATATATGAGGGAAGCCATCCCAAAAAACTGGAATTATCTTCTGGAGGACAATCCCCTTGTAGGACAGGTTTCCCTAGCTAGGTGAGTGTTCTAGGAATCCATCTGTATCAGTGTACTAACTGGTGTTGTTGTGAGAGGCTGTTAGAGGCTTCAGTGAATTTTCTTTTGAAGACTCAAAGCATATGCCCATTTATTTCATAATGGGTGATTCATGAGCACACCTGCCCATACCAAGTGTTCAGCCATTTTTGACCAAAAACAGCATGACCCCCATGCCTCGCCCTCCCTGTTCAACCAATCTTGCCCAAAGCAACTCTTTTTTTTTTGTTTCCCCGGATGCAAAAAGTACACAAAGGGAAACATTTTGCCAATGTGGAAGTGATGAAACAAAAAATAGCAGAAGCACTAAAACACATCAAAATCAACAAGTACAAAAACTACTTTGAGCAGTGGAAAAAAATGTCTCAGTGGGTGTATTGCATCAAATGGAGAGTACTTCAAAGGTGACTAAGGCGGAAACATGTAAGAATAAATTCACAATTTTTTATAAATAAATTCCAATTTTCTCGGGTCCCCCCACATAAAGCAATTATTAAAAGATCTGGAAAAAAACAGACAATAATAAAACAACAGTAATACAATAATAGTAGGGGAATTCAACACCTTACTTTCAACAACAGTTAGAGCATTCAGACAGAATATTAATAAGGAAACATTAGACATGAAGTATACTTTATATCAAGTGGACCTAACAGACATACCAAGAATATACCGTACAACAGCAACGTAAAACACACACATTCTTCTCAAGGGCTCACAGAACCTTACCAACATGAATCATATGCTAGGCCATAAAACATGTCTTAATAAATTTAAGAAGAGTGAAATCATGTCAAATATCTTTCCCAAACACAATGATATAAAATTAGATATCAATAGCAAGAGAAAAATGTGAAAATTCACGAATAGGTAGAGAATGAACAACATACTCCTGAACTGCCAATGGTTCAAAGTAGATATCAAAAGGAAAATTTTTAAAAATTTTAAGAAAAAATAAAAATGGAAACACAACATAATAAAAGTTATAGGACACAATAAAAGAAGTTCTAAGAAAAAAATTATAGCAATAAATGGTACATTAATGGGAAAAAATCTCATATGAACAACCCAACTTTACACCTCAAGGAACAAGAAAAAGAACAAACTAAGCTCAAAGTTAGCATAAGGAAGGAAATAACATACATCAAAGAAGAACTAAAATAGAAACTAGAAACAAAATAAAAAGGATCAATGAAACCAAGAGTTGATTTTCTAAAACACAGCATTACAAAACCTTACCTGAACTAAGAAAAAACAGAAGGAAAAAAGGAAGACTCAAATCAATAAAGTCAGAAATGAAAGAGACATTATAACTGATGCCACAGAAATACAACGAATCATTAGATACTGCTATGCACAATTATATGCCAACAAATTTGATAACACAGAATAAATAAACTCCTAGAAACATAGACCAATAAGAAATAAATTCCTAGAAACATATCAAAACTAAATTATGAAGAAATAGAAAATTTGAACAGGCTGATAATTGGTAAGAATACTGAATCAGTAATCAAAAATCTCTTATCAAAAAGTCCAAGACCAGATTACCTCACTTGTGAATTCTACTATATATTTAAATACTTAATACCAATGCTTTGCCAACTCTCAAAAAAAAATTGGAGAGGGTGGAACTCTCCAAACCCATCTTACCAGGTCAGCATTCTCCGGATAAGAAAGCCAGGCAAGGGCACTACAAGAAAAGAAAATTACAGGCCACTATCCCTAATATACATAAGTGCAAAAATCCTCAAAATAAACACTAGCAAACCAAATTTAATAGCACATTAAAAAGATTGTACACCATAATCAAGTGAGATTTATCCCTAGGACACAAGGATGATTAGACATAAATCAATAAATGTGATACATCACACTAATGAAATGAAGGATAAAATTGTATGAGCATCTGGGATGCAGAAAAAAACAAAGGACAAATTTCAACATTTTCTCACAATAAAATCTCTAAACAAATTAGGTACTTAAGAAATGTACCTCCAGCCCTGACCAGTGTAGGTCAGTTGGTTGGGTGTCCTCCCACAAAGTGAAAGGTCACCAGTTTGATTCCCAGTCTGGGCACAGGCCTGGGCGGCAGCTGGTCCCCATTCGGGACTTGTACAAGAGGCAACTGAGAGATGTTTCTCTCTCACATTAATGTTTCTCTCTCTCTTTTTCTCCCTCCCTTCCCCTCTCTCTAAAGACAAATAAATAATTTTTTAAACAAGGAAATGTACCTCCAAATAACAAAAATCATATGTGACATACCCATAGCTAATGGGCACACTCAATGACCAAAAGGTATAAACTTTCTCACCACACCATAGCTAATATCATACTCAATGATGAAAAGCTGCAAGGTTTTCATCCAAGATCAGGATAAGACAAGGGCACCTGCTGTTGCCACCCTTATTCAACATAGTGCTGAGTGTCCTGGTCAGAGTAATTAGGCAAGAATGATAAAAGACATTCAAATCAAAATGAAGCTAAATTATCTGTTTGCAGATGGAATGATCTTATTTGTAGGAAACCGAAAGAGCCCACCAAAAAACTGTTAAAACAAATAAATGAATTCAGTAATATTCAGGCTACAAAATCAACATACAAAAATCAGGTGCATTTCTAAACACTTTACAATGAGCTATCTGAAAAATAATTCTATGTAAATGGAATTAAGAAAACAATTCCATTTACAATAGCAGCAAAAAAGAATAAAATACTTAGGAATAAATGTAACCATGAAAGTGAAACTCTGTATATTGTAAAACATACATATGAAAGATATCAACGGAGGCACAAATAAATGGAAAGATAGCCCATGTTTGTGGCTTAGAGGAAGTAATATTGTTAAAATGTCCACTGTACCCAAAGCAGTCTACAAATTCAATGCAATCTCTACCACAATTTCAATTGCATTTTTCACACAAATATAAAAAAATCTAAAATTCATATGGAACCACAAAAGACCCCAAATAGCTACAGCAATCTTGAGCAAGAAAAACAAAGCTGGAGGCATCACACTTCCTGAATTCAAACCATAATACCAAGCTATTACAACCAAAACCATATGCATAAAAACCATGTACATAGCATAAACCATGTACAAACCATGCACCAACATAAAAACATGTACATAGACCAATGGAACAAACATAAGATCCAAAACAAACCCATGAATAATATACAGCCAACTAATTTTCAAAAAAGGCAACAATAATACACAATGGGGAAAAGACAGTTCTTTCAATAAAAGATGTTGGGAAAACTGTATATCCACATGAAAAGAATAAAATTAAACCATTATCTTACACCATACATACAAATCAACTCAAAATGGATAAAAAACTTTAATGTAAGACCTGAAACTGTAAAACCCTAGAAGAAAATATACGGTAAAAGGCTTTTGACATTGGTCTCCTCATTAATTTTTCAGATGTGAAACCTAAAACACATGCAATAAAAGCAAAATAAACAAGTGAAGTTACACCAAATTAAAAAGTTTCTGCACAGCAAAGAAAACAATAAAATGAAAAGGCAACCAAAAGAAAGACAGAAAATATTCATAAGCCACATTTTGGTAAGGTGGTAATATCAAATCAACACATCATACACGTTAAACTTGCACAATGTTATGTGACAATTATATTTCAATAGTGCTCAAAGGAGAGAAACCAAACTCTAAAAACGCATACAATTCAACTCAACAACAAAAAAATAAAAATAAAAATAAAAATGGGCAAAGGATCTGAATAGACACTTTTCTAAAGACAGGGTATAAATAGTCAATAGATATGTGGAAAGATACATCACTAATCATCACAGAAAGGCAAATCAAAACTACAATGAGATATCATCACCTCACTAATTAGTTATAATGGCTGTTACCAAAATGCCAGAGGTGTTGGCAAGGATGTAGACCAAAGGGAGCCCTTGTGCCCATTGGCTGGAATGTAAAGTGGTATAGTCATTTTAATTTTTTCAGAGGTTCAGAAAAAATTAAAAATTGGACTACCATATGATCTAGCAATGCCACTTCTGAATGTGTACCCACAGGAAATAAAATCACTATCCCCAAAAGAAATCTGCATTCCCGTTTTCACTGCAACATTATTCACAGTGGTCAAAGTACGGAAACAGCCTAGTAAGTGTCCACCAACAGATGAAGCGGTAAAGAAAACGAGACACACACAACAGGTATATTATTCAGCCTCATAAAAGAAGGAAATCTTGCCATTTGTATGGATGAATGTGGAGGACATTATGCTAAGTAAAATAAGCCAGACACAGAAATACAACTATTACATGATCTCTTATTTGTGTAATTTCTAAAAAAAGAAAAAGAAAGTCCAATTCAAAGTAACAGAGGAAACTGGTGGTTACCAGAGGTTGGGAGATGGAGGAAAAGAGAAGACATTGACCAAAAGGTATAAACTTTTGGCTATAAGATGAATAAGTTCTGAAAACCTAATGTACAGCAGGGTCACTGTAGTTAATAATAATGTACTACATACTTGAAATTCATAAGAGAGTAAGTGTCAAGTATTCTCACCACACACACAAAAAGGTAACTATGGGAAATAATGGATGTGTTAGTTTGATTTCAGTAATCATTTCACAATGTATACATGTATCAAAACTTCATGTTGCAGAACAAATATATACAATTCTTGTCAAATATGAATAAATATATTATTTAAAAAGAAAGCAATGTAAAAACAACTATTAATATAAAGTCACATATACCCATTAACTCAAGTATCCACTCCTGGGAATCTATGTCCCAAAAGTAAAAGCACCAGTGTACAGAACAAACTAATTAAGGATGGCTATTCCGACATTATTTGAGATGAAAAAAATGCAAACAGTTAATGCCCAGCAATGTGGAAATGCCTCAATAAAACATGTTCATGGATGTTTAGTGCACCATTATTTGAAGACAAGTTTCAAGAGAGAAAAAAGTGGATGCCTAACAATATGGAAATTTCAGAATAAAATGCAGTACGTGATGACATCCTGGGTCCTCTCCAGTAGACCACTGAGCCCACAGATGCAGCAGCACAGTGAGGCCCAGGCGCCAGCTCCCCGCTCTTCCACAGGGGAGGAGAGAAAAGATGTGAGAGGAAACCCGAAAAAGCACCCAAACAGAAAAGACATTGCCTCTAGGGAATAAGAAAATTGGGGATAGGGAAAGCTGGGCATGGAACTATTGTTCATCATCATAAACTCCTCCAGACTCTTCCATTTGCTATAAGATTTATATATCACTTTGATATAAAAAATTTTAAAATGTTCAAAATAAAACCCCCACAGAGCCTACCATAAATCACATTTATTTTTGGCTGGATCAATGGCCCAAATATAATCATACATTA